>CAEFZX010005889.1:0-117657 GCA_903066825.1 Alfaro cultratus | reverse complement strand
AATTATACTGACCATCATTTGCATTGGCCATTTAAGAAAATTTGAGAAAATATCACTTGCATAATAATTTGGAACACGGTGTATGAATATTCGGGCTATTTTTCTTGTAAATATAAAAGTAAGTGCTTTACTGTAGCTTTTTTTAAGGAAAATTGATTGTTTAAATGATGAAATAAAAAATGTGGCATAAAATGAATAATATGGATCATTACACTGTGCAACAGAGACACTTAACTGAGGTTTTCTGTCATAAATAGCTCACCTGTATTTTCTTTGCCAACTTTTCTGTCCTCTGTGGAGATCTTTTTGGAGGCAGGTTCTTCTGCTGACTCATCTTCAGAGCATTTTCTCGCTCCTCGCTGCTCTCCTTTTAGCTTCTTCTTTTTCTTCCTTATAGTCAATTTATTGTTCACCTTTATTAAATCTTCTGCATCATGATAGATGTTTGCAGTTTTCATCTCTGGATCCCTGTTGGAGCACATAGGAATTTAGGAATTGCATAAAGCATAAAGGGATGTGTCTGAAGCAACTCTTTAAGTTTATAAGGCAGAGCAAATTAAACATTTATAAAGATGAGGAACTGATGTGCAGCACTTTATAAAGAGCTGAGTAATGAAACACAAATCACACGGGATCCATTTCATAAAACAAAACTTTGCTGGAAGTCTAAAAGCTTTAAGGAAGTGCTTAGAGCTTGCTAGAAGCCAAAGTGGCTGGTCAAGCTGACAGTTTGATATGGAAATGCTAAAAAAAGATCATTTAAATTTATAAATTTGCACCCACCTTTCTGATGTGGGGCATCTAGAGTTTATTTCCTGCAGAGACGACTCCTGTTCAATCATTTTCTTCTTCTTCTTCTTCTTCTTTTTCCTCACAGATTTAGCTTCCTGTGGTTTCTGATCTGATGGTTCTGCATCTGAATGAGGCGATAGGCTCCACAAACCGCTCTGACACCAATCCTCCTCTTGATTCAATACATCCAAATGTGACTGGACAAACTCCCTCTCTTCACTTTTTTCCCCATCATCCCCTTTGAGTTTCCGCTTTTTCTTCTTCTTCTTCTTGCCATTCTTCTCGTGCGCCGACTCTGTGGGGCTGGACTGTGTGGAAGGAGCCGAGGATGGAAAAGTCTCTTTATCATCCTCCACCTCAGAGTGTCGCCTTTTCTTCTTCTTTTTCTTCTTCTTTGGGCTGATGTTTTGAGCCAGAGGGTCGAGGTCTGGCTCTTGAGCTGCGGGGCCGAGGTTGCTGGAAGACTTAGGGCTCGTTGGGTTCGGACTGTGAAGGCCATTGGTTTTGTGAGAAAGGCTGGCTTTTGGTTTTTGCAGTGTGGAGAAAAGTGGCTGCTTGTGAGATCCACATGAGTGAGAAAAAGGTGACAACTGGGCTTTTAGAGGATTAAATGGACTAACTCTGGGGCGAAAAGAAATATAATGAAAGAATATAAGTTCAGAACAAGACACGTGGGAACTAAAACAAAAATGTGGATTTTAACATACCTGTCAGTGTGATGGGCTGAGGCGACGGCTGGGGATTTAAGTTGATTTTGATGTTTAGGGTCGGTGGGCAGCTGCTTTGGCGAATGGCGCAGAGCATCAATGTTGCTCAGACTCTGACTGTAAGCCTGCAGTTATCGACATAAATAAAAACTTGGTGGTCTAAAGAAAAATAGCCATGAATGTGACAAAAAAAAAAAAAGAAAAAAAAAAAAAAAAAACAAGGAAGAAAAACCATATCAGGAAGACGGGTGTGGCAGAGACAAGATGGAGGGAAGAATGCCAGGAAGAAAAGGTGTGGCAGAGAAGAATTAGAAATGGTTAGAAAAAAAAAGGAGCTAAAGAAAAAGAAGAGAAAATCTAACATGGTTGATTAGACAGATACAGCAGGCAAAATCCATTATTACACAAAATAGAAAAAAAAAAAAACTTGCCTGTAATCATGCTCAGGGATCATAGAAAACTCACCTTCTTGGCTGAGAGAGCCAGTTTCTTGGCAGGTGGTGGAGACATAATGCTGGTGGCCTCAGATGTGACGTTGTTGAGCGACGGGGGTTTTAACTTAGCCGTCTTTTGTTCCTCTGTGCTCTGAGAGCGCTCCACACTCCGGGCCGGAGAGGCCAAGCTGCTGGAGCCTTTCCGAGGCGTGGAGGGCGTCTCTCTTACCGGCTCACTTTTTGGACCAACGGACTCCTGGCAAAACAAAGATGTAGGTAGTCTTGCTTTTTCCTTAAAGTCATGCAAAAGTATTGCTGCACTGTTCTCTTTCATCCACTTTATTATATGCAAAAAAATAAATAAATTTAAGAAATAGATCAATATCTATCAATCCAAACTGACAGAGATTGAGCTATTTTTAAGTCTTTCCAAAGATTCTCAACTGGAATAAGTCTTGACTTTGAAAACAAAAAAGGGAAAAATGTATTGCAAGTTTTTTGATGGAGATAGGAGCTGACAGAAGAAACAAAGATTTAATAATTTGACACATAACTACATGCATTTTAAAGCCCTCATATGAGAAATCTGGACTTAATTATAATTAAGATAATTAGATAGGACTTTTTATAACAAAGCAGAAATCCCACATATATCACCACCATTTCACTTGTACATGTGAACTACTTTTTGTTCCAATTAAATTCATTAACTTTGAGCTTGGCACTATATCTTTTTATCTTTATATCTATCCTTGTAATGTCAGTGTCTGCAATATTTATATAGCAAAAGACTGGAGTAGGATTGAAATGATTAATCAAATTAAACATTTATCCAAGTGATCATCAACTAAATGAGTAATCGATTAATTGCTAGCTGGTCCATAAAAAGGCCAATTGCTGAAGAAACAACACATTCAGAGAAGTAAGAAAAGATAAAAAATAATTTTTGTAAGCATGTTCTACACAGAACTAAAGTGGTTTTAGCTTCACCTTGTTCAAGTTCTGTAAAAAAAAAAAAATAAATAAAAAAAATGTCTGCCATTAAGCACCTTAGACATACACTTTACTGAGAAGCTTTTTTTAATGACCAGAAGCAGCCTTAACTACAAATTATTAAAGGAATGCTTTGTTATAACAGGTTTCTTTTCTTATTTAATTACTTGTTTATTTGCATATTTTAACATAAGTCTGTGATATCGTATATAAAGGCTTAAGTGGTTAAATAAAAAAAATCTACAGAAATGTGCCAATCTTTTTATCCAATTAATCATCAAAATAATTGATAGAATAATCAATTACTCAAATAATCGTTAGTTGCAGCCCTGTATGGATAGTTTGGAGGGCAATAATTGTTGGCTCATAAATAGCAAGTGTTCTGAACTTTGCATTGTTCATACTAATGTAATATTTAGCCAACTGGATGGAGTCTGAACACTGTCCAAAATGCTAAAGACAAGATATCATTGTGGTAATATTTACTGTTATTATTACTATCACAGTATTTTCTGATATTGTTAAGCTCTACCTCAACATGACAACGTTTTCAGTGGATATTGTACCTTTGAGTCAGTTGTGTCAGCAGAGGAAGAGTCCGACAAAGACTTGAATGAGGTAGATGCTGCCATCCCTCTGCCCTCGCCGCTTTGCTTTTTGTCCCCCTCCGTCCTCGCGACCCCGTTGTTGGACGGCGTGGGCGTGGTGCTGCGGGACTGCGCCTGGCTCTGAGGAGAGGGCTTCTTCACCTTCTTGAAAGGCTCCTCTATGACTGCGGGTCCGCCCGGCACCTTCGGCGCGCCGTTGGATGACGATGTCCAGTTGGAGAGCCTGGGCTGCGGCTGGGAGTTCACGCCGTTCCTGGAAACCGGCAAACCCAGGCCGCCATCCATAGACTGGATCTTACGAAGCTGTGCAGGCTCAAGTTTCTGAGGAGGAGAGTCGGTTGAGAGGAAATTAATCCACTGAAATTTAAAGGAGGCAGACCACAATAAATTCACGAAATGTTTTGACACCTTGGTGACTTGTGGGGAAGAGAGCGGCCCGTTCAAGTTCGCTCTCTTTATCTGCTCGGACGATGCACTGTTCTTCGCAGAATGCAACATTCCCTGCTTGGTGGTCGGGCCGTCTGCATTCTTCTTTGACTCAGGGATCCTTAAGATATTGCACGATAATTCAACACTGCCCCCGGTGGGTATAAACACCAGTTTTGATCGGTTTCAGCTCCTTCTCACCTCAGGTAGAAAAGCACATAAGCCTGCTGGTTCAAAACCACTTTGATGTTACTGGAGTGAACCATTGAATCATTCATCTGGTACCACTGCCCGTTGCTCGCCTAGAGGAACAATAGGAAGGACTAAACTTTCTCTAGACGTTAATTCCTTAAATATAAAGCAGAATGGCATGTGTAAATTTTTAAGCTTACCTTAACGTAGCAGTAGTAGTGACCAGCATGACAGCTGTACCCAGAATGCACCAAGACAGCATATAAACCGTACATAACAGGGTCGCCTGAGCTCTGAGACATGTAGGGGCGGATGTTTAGAAATTCTGGATAACCAACGTCCTACAAAGAAAGAAAATTCAAGAAATCAGACCATCCATCAATACATAGCTGTTCCAATAAGTAGAAGAGTATTACACTAGTACAGTAATAAAAATCAATTAAATAAAGAGTGATGTTAACCTTTGTTATTTTTCCTCCGCTGAAGTTGGCAAACCTCTTCAGAGAAAGGGTGAGGACGTTAGATGTCCGGTGGACAGTGAAGCGCTTGGTGGCCGGCACCTTCTTTTTGCACCTGAAGAAAACTCATTTAGCATCATCTCTTTACAGAAATAAATGTTCAGAATAGAAGTCCAGCATTTCTTCACAAGCTAAAGATATTTTTTAAGCATGCCGTCAGACTGAATAAATGCCACTCACTTGGCACACATGTAGGCATTCTCTCCACTCAGAACATCTGGTTTGACAAACAGCTCTAGGGCTCGCACTATATTTGCTGCTTGCTGGAAGATATAAACATACATATTTACCATGACGATGTTGAACGGTTTCATTTATATGGAAATAAATGTTTCATTAAATCATGCAACAAACCCGGATCTCCACGGCAATGTCCAGGTAAGGGTCATATGTGTCTGAGACACTTTTGCAGATGGAGCATTTCACTAAAAGACAACAAGCAAATACAATCGAAAATGATTTTGAGTTACTTTGGGTCAGTTTATCACAGAAAATCCCAAAAGCTATTTGATAAAGAATGAAAATTTCTAAAAAAAAATAATATGTGGAAAATAAAAACTGAAACAAGAAAACCCTACCTCTTGACCTGAGGTAACCTCCAAAGATCTGGTGAACCAGTGTTGTGGCTTGAGTTTGTCTATCAAGTCTACAAAACAGGAGCGGAATAAATTGTAAACCACCCAACAACTTTCAGAACCAGAAACCTGTAACAATGAGAATACATACTTTGGGTATCCATTGAGACAGGCTTTCTGCATGGCATCAATGGTGTAGCGCAGGAACTCATGGGCGTCTTCTTGGCTTCCAAAGCGAAAATGTCGAGCGATTTCTGAGGGAAACAGAAGTACTTCTTACATTTCTGCCTCTTTAATCAATAAGCATGACAAATAATTTAGGTACTCTGAGAAACATTGCTGTTTCTCAGTGTGTAATGTTAAGTCAAAAAAAAGATTCCCTGCATGTAGTAACTTGCTACTGAATAAAAGGAAGCAAAACAAGCTGTGCAAGAAGTAACTGTTTTGCTGAAAGATACATTTGGAAAAATAGCACAGTGCCAAAACAAAGCACACACTTTTGAAAATCACAAAAGTCCCATTAGGAAACAAAATATTTTAAAAGGCAAAACTATTTGTATACCCTAAAACTAAGAAAAAAAATCTTTATTTATTTTTGATTGTTTCTGATACTGATAAAGTAAAAGTGAACTTCCATTCAACTGGTAATGTATAAAATTCACTTGAATTAGTTTCATCAGCCTTACCAGGGATTTTACTTATAAAAAAATATGTGTCAGTAGCTTCTACAGACTTGCATCTCATCCACACAACAAGTCCTGCATTAGCGCTAATGTAGCCGTAAGATCTCTGTCCTTCTGTGGTCTCCTAATTGAAAAATGGGAGACTTTAAGCTGGCAGACTTCTAATGTGTTCATCACCACATTCCCAGAACTATAGCATCACTCGCTGATGGAGAACTGAGTCACACCATAGTGGGAAATAAGAGACAATGCACTTATGAACAAGCTTGTGCACTCATAGTAGAGAAGGGATGAAATCAGCAGGGAGTAGAGTTGTAACTGTGAGATTAGGTACTGCAAAACTCAGTTACAGAGTGCTTTAATAGCTTTTAGCTAATAAAACGGGGACATATTTACATTTTAAGGCTAATTCTATGTAAGAAAAATTAATTTTCACCGAATATCGGAGTTTTCTAAAGGCAGTAACTAAACGTAAATGGAACTACATATGAGTCCAGGTGGAGGGAAGGAGAAGCGGGTAGCTCGCACATTTTTGTGCTAAAGCAGCTCCTCTAAGCCTGCAGTCACAAGGAGACAGAAAGGGCATAGGGGAAGGAGGGAGTTAGGAAGTAAAGAGGGAGGGAGGGAAACACAGAAGACGGAGACAAGGTTGCAGCAGCACAAGGAGAAAGCAGAGGAAGCAGGGCACAAGGCTGCAGTGAAACTACAGTACATCAATGTAAAGCTCCGGTAATGTGCTGGAGTTCCTAATGGTTTCCAGCACAAGTCAGACTTTCCACTCTGCCTGTCTGAACTGCTCAGACAGACTCATGCTGAGTTTACTGAGGGGAGTCTTACTTTTCAGGTCTCTGATGAAGGAGACGGGCTTAATGGCGTTGCCAGTGTTGGCGAAGGCTTGGATGATATGGTTCTGCATTACACAGATCATACAGAAGCCTGACTGATGGCCTGAAACAATAACAGCACAGAGATACATTTAAAATCAAGTTTTATTTGCAACAATACTTGCATAATATTAATCTTAATATTTTGCAACAAAATATTAAGAAAATGTCACAAAAAAAATTTATTGGACACAGCAAAATTCTCAAAAAAAAAAATAATTTTTGAGCTAATCAATGTCCAAAATGAAGCTTTTCTTTTTGATCAAATAAAAAACGCTGAATAAAGTGCAGGACTGAGGTACTCACAGGCCCGACTGTGCTCCTTTGAGAGCAGGTAGTTGGCGAGCGGCGGGGTGTAGGTGAGACACTGAACGGTGGAGTTCAGGAAGCAGGTGTTTCCAAGGTTGTGAAGACCAGCTCCGACCCTGTACACACGCTCCCACTTCAGATTGAGCTTGTTGCCAGGAAAGAGCATTTTCTGCGGGGCTGGGACCCCGTCGCCCTGGCTGCTGATCACATTTTCAGATGCTGATGGAGGACAACAACACAAGACACCAGAGCTAAACTCCAAGAACAATTACCTTAAAACAACATGAAACACGGAAAACTCTAAAGTTTTCTCCGCTGCGTTTGAAAGCTTACCTTGCCTCTTTATTTGAGCGGGCTCTGCAGCTTTCTGGCCCGCGGCGCCCTCACTTCTGGGGTTGAGGATCACGTACTTGTTCTTCAGGCTGTCCAGCTGGTAGGAGAAGCCCTTGCTGGCGGGCTCAAACTCGATTTTCTGCAAAAGCACCTTCTTGGCGGAAGAAGCCAGCAGCTTGTTGAGGTCGCCATCGTCGCCCGTCTCCTTCCGACCGGGTTTCAACGCCTCCTTGAGTTTGTCTACTATCGGCATCGTTGGAACATTACTGCAGAGAAACAAGTGCAGCGTTGCATCAGAGTAGGTGGCGTCGTTTTAGTAGGTAAACACTTTTAAAAGGCATCTTGCTCGAGCTTAAAAATAAATCTGTTGTTGAAACAGAAGCCAAATTTGTCTCTCAATACTTCTGTTTAGATTTTGTTCAGTAGTTACCTGCAGAAGTAGTGTCTATTACTGGAGATAAACTGAGTGGATCTGAAGAGCCAGCTGGCTCTTGGCAGCTGTCCTCTATAGTTAGAGCAGACATCAGATGCTACAAACATGTGGCAGGAAGAACAAGGAGCATTTGCAGCACTTAGAGAGGTGTAAACTGCATCTGCCAACTTACATTTACACTACCTTTTTAATGTTATGTGTATTTAAATGTCTTTAAAAAAAAGAGAGATCTGGGGCAATAATTACAAAACTACACAAAAGGTATTAACAACACTACAAAAAAGAACAAGAATATAAAGGTGGAATATTTAGAAAATCACTAACACACTGTAAAATTCTTTGACATAGTGAAACTATGGTCAGCTCTAATTCTTTAAAAGCCAAAAATGAACAGTTACAGGAAGACATTCAAAAATTGTTGTAGTCTATGGAGCAAATTTCTAAGTTGGGGGCTTTCGCAGTTTAAATTATGCAAACTCAGACCTACTGGAAAATATCTTTGGTGCATCAGTAAGTGGAGTCAAACTGAGGATTAATTTGGATACTGAACTGAGAAATGTCCGACATAAAACTGTTCAAATTACCATATAAACATATGAGTATTATACGATATTATTAAACAACTATTGTTGGTGTTTGTTATTAGTGCTAGTTTTGTTTTTTTGATGAAATTGAAACAAATAATGATTGTTTATTCTCTAATGGGTTACTGATTAAATATGGGTTTATTTGTTAAACTTTTGTTTTACATGTTCAAGTTAGAGGGTCGAAGCATTAGCATAATATTATATTTATTACATGTATAATATAAATATTTAACATTATGCTTTAAGCTGCAAGTATTTTTTGTGCAAATTAAAATTAAAATAAAATGAGAAATCACTGCTGCCATCTTAAATTTTAAATGACAAAAACACCTGCAGATTCAGGAAAAACAAAATAGTTGGTGCACTAAAAAGATCATTTAAAGTCTTCATGTTAAAGCTACGGCTCTCAGACGACAAGAATGACCTTGGATGTTTTATTTTCAACAACTAAAATAATTATAGTCAATACTCTATAATAAACAAAACTAGGCTCCCTTTGTTTTCTTATTTATTTGACTGTGTAACTGAGATCCCGTAAATGTGGTAGAAGCCTCTCAAAGTGAAAAGTGCCTTGTACGGATGATACACACACAGACACAGAAATTGTGCTCGTTAGAGTGGGCAGTGGCGTCATCAAGCAGTAGGAGGGCTGATCATCCACTGTATGCACAAGGACAGCCTGACCTTCCCATGCAGCTGATACTGATACAAGTAAGAGGAACGGAGCCTGTGGGGACCCAGATAACTGCAGAGTGGGGAACTATTACAAAAAGCAGGAAGACTGATGTGAACTAAAACATAGCTCTCAATACATTATGGCAGTGTAGAGACTTTTGGAGCTACACACAAGACTGTGCAGTAATGGTTGTTAGAACGGGTACCTCACAGGAATTGGGTACCAGTTTGATTCTCGAAGTAATACAGGGTTTCATTTGGACATTTACCTTCTCCACAGTCCAACAACATTTACATCATGTAAACTTGTTATTCTAAGCTATCTTTAAAGACTGTGTGTGTGGTAATGCATAGCAGTTTGTCTCAGAGTCAACGTAGTGATGGACCAGAAACTTGCCTTGGACATGTAAGAGCTGGATAAGCTTTAAGCCGTCTTCAAAAGAAGATAATCGTTCAACAGTAGGCTATGATCATATTAGGAAAACATTCAGTCATCATATCATTGTTGATTGTTGCAGGGACAATATCAGTTACAATTAATCCATGCATTCCCATCTCTGCTTTTTCCCTTAATCACAATGTTCCCATTGCTCTGTCAGCCTCATCCTTTTGCTTCAATCAAGGGGATTGGAATTCCATCAGACTGGCTAATTTTATTGTTCAGAAGAGGAACATAATGCATGTTCTATTAAACAGCCATTTACAGCATCAGTCATTTTAAACTATGATATATTGAAACTACAATAACTCTCAATTTCTCATCATCTCAATACCAGCTCACATTGAATGTATTAATTTATTGGATAATGCTTTTGTCCAATTATTTGTGCTTGTCGGTTATCAATGTTTTAATCATTACCATCCATAATAAGGGATCAATTGTGCACTACAGTACACAAAAATAGCTACATTAGAAGTCATTTAGTATCATCATTTTGACATTTTTATCAAAGTTTTAGGTCAATATATGAGCTTAAACTTGATCATAATAATAATAATAAAATGCAACAACCATGCATAGAAAATGAAATGTACTCATGTCAAAGTAGCAACAACTCTGATTCAAGTATGTAGTTTGGCTATCATATACCTATAGGGTATAAGAATTAAACACACAAGTGTTTGCAATCACAAAAACATGTGCTTACACACTGTCCCATGCCAGCCATCATCTGAAGATGACTATTAGTTTAATCTGACTGGAAGTACAAACCCCCTCATTTTTATACAAAAATCTTTTGAGTTAATTTTTAAATCAATCATTTCATTGTTATCTAAAAAACCTGCTGTTACAGAAAATTACATATTTTAGAAATATTTGTTTTCAATGGAGATTGTAGGGTAAAAGTGAAATGTAATTTTCATTCCATTCACATTGTTTCTAATTGAACCACATTTTTACTATGCTCAGACTGGACAGCTGCCTTGCAAGATGCTAATAAGGCAGAGATTTAACCTTATGGTTTATGGATATCATTCCTCAATAACAAAATACTCATTTTAAGTTTTATTATTATTTGAATAAAAGGGTTTCTTAAAATATAAAACAATAATAAAATAAAGCCAAGACTTTTTTTTAGCCTATCCAAGATCAAGATTTCATCAAAAAAAAAATTGAAAACATATATAGAAAACAAAACATGACATTTTGGACCAATGACAAGCAGATGACAGTAAATTGACTAACATTTATTTAACTGTTAAAAAGGCAAACTATTTCTCAAATATGTATTGAACATTTCATGTCACTGTTGCTGTCTTAATCTTTAACCTACATGTATGATCAAGGTATCGTTTATTTAGACTTTTAAAACATTTTAACATATGGGTCAGAAGACATCAGGAAGAGTTAAATTATAACAATCACTGTGAAAAGTGATTTTACTGTGTTTTAAATAATCCACTTGCACATTTAGATATTATGTTAAAATAACTATGCTACTATTCACACACACTGTCAATCCAGCCAACTATTTGTAGTTTTATCACTTTTTAGTATTTTGTTGCAACTGACTGTAAAAATCTCATCATATTCTCTTCAGCTACAAATGTGTCATTGTACACAGTCACACAATCCTTGCTTTAAAAATAAAACTTTCCTATTATCAAGAAGGCCCTTCTGTAAACCAGTTGCAACTGAGTTCAGTAACACTTAAAAATGCTGTAACATTAATGGATACTGTAATTCAAGAAGCACCTAATCCCAACCACATCATCAGTTAATGGCACTTGATTTCATTCATCAGCATCACATCAAATTACTACTATTATCCCTACACACCCAGCCAATAATAATAATAATAAATTACATTTACCAAAATCTGGTGAAAATGCATTGTTCTATGGTAAAAGACCTTTTAGCTGAATAAATTATGGCCTTAGAAACTTTTTCCGTGTTTAACAGAAATTAATTAACATAAGGTGCTCCTTGTTTTAATTTTAATATCTTGTAATTACCCTATTTTTTGTGATCTTTGGATCATGTAAAAGCTATTTCATTGGTGGTGAAAATAAATATATTTGTTTTGACGTGCAACTATTGTGAAAATACAGTAGAGGTGAGAATAAAAAACATATAAATATCTGACATGTGCGCTATATAAGCGTGGTGTCCTTTAACTTTCATTTCATTTGTTATACTGAAGTTACATGACTGCTGCCGAGAAGCCACTACAGAAAGCTCGCTTAGCAATCTTCTTCGCTTACTAGTAACATACCGTTTGTAGAGTTTATTTATTTAGATAATTATTTAAACTGATAAAGGGTATATATAGAGGAGGCTTGAACAGCTTGTGTTAGCCATCTGGACTCAGCACTCCGGCGGCAGTCATTTCAGCTTCCATGCTAGCTTGCTAACTGTCGCTCCCAGCAGTTTTTGGCCTGGATGCTTTAAAACACGAAGACATGTCTTAGCTTAACAACTACGCTACTCTATATTTCGGTATATTGCCTCTCTTCTGAAGTCCGTTTCGTTTTATACAGTAGTGCATAACGTTGCCGAGGGAGTCAAATTTAGCCAGCGAGCTAACTTAACGTGGCGACAGCCTCCTGCCTTCCTGAGCGCTGCAATGTGGGTTAGCATGTAGGAGTCCAGACTGCTAACAGTCTCTGACAGCCGCATTTATGACTATAGGTTTGCAACCAGAACTACGATAAAAACACACAACATGCATTACATGAACTCACGCATTTGTTCGCTCACCTTTGGTTTAATCGGCCAAATATTTCTCAACAGGAGTATGCTCTCTCAGCTGAAGCTACCGAATCTGGTATTTTTTTTTTGCCCATGCTGCATTATGAGGGGGCGGGGTCAGGATTGACAGACAAGAATCAGGAACCTATCACAACACACACAAAATGTTTGTCCAATCAGCGCTTAAGATGACGTTGGGCGCTCGGCAGAGAGCCACACGTGACTTCCAGTTCTCGCTGTTTACCATTGACGCAATCGGCGCGATGGATGCTTGACAAGTTTTACTGTGACAAAAGAGCAAAAACGTGTGGGATTGATGGCAAGCGGTATTATCATATAATAACTTGAGGAAACTGTTCTCTGCAGGTATCCAAAATCTAATTATTACTACTTATCAGGAAGATTTAAGCCTTCGAAAATGTAACTCATCATGTACAAAAAGAACACTAAAGAAATATTGAAAGTCATTCTTTTAAGAATAAAATCCTACTTATGTTTACATACCTTCATATAGCCAGCTACATTCCTTCTACCCACAGAGAACATGTTTTGTGAAATATATTTTTACTGAGAAATTTGCATCTCAGACATTACCCTTAACAGATATCTATTACATGGTTTTAAATATAAAATATGCAGCATCCAGTTAACATGACACATGCAATTTATGCAACTGTTTATGTAATCATGATTTGCAATGATCTAATTAGAAAAACGATGTAAAAAAAAAATATAATAATTCTGACATATATGAACCACATAATAGTGTAATTGGTAGAATAAGAAATTCAACTCTCTGGAAGAACATCCAGCAAGAGAACGTCCAGTCATCAGTCTGTGACCTACAGCTCAAACATCTTTGGTTATCCAACAGAACAATGATGTGGACCCCACCTGCTCCTTTGGCTCTTGACACATTTTATTGCATAGGAATAAAAGCAAACATGTTTCTTTGGATTGTAAAGGTTACTGACTTGAACTAATGTTTCAAGTCAGAAAACAAAAGATCCTGCTATGTTTACTTCAATCATGTGTTGAAGTAAAAAAAAGGCAGATATCAAAGGTTAATAGCAAAGGTATAGTATGAGAAGTGTAGATAGCACCTGATGCTTGAAATTGAGTTCAAACTTCACCTACCCGTAACCCGGCTGCAAATTATACTTGGTGGCTGGAAGGCTAGATGAATGCAAAGCCATTAATATACTATATCATGGAAGAATGATGTGAAGTGTGACCTGAAATGTTGACTATGAATATTAATAACTCAATATTTATGTGTAATATACATATATATTTGCCATATATGCCATTAAATATTGTGAAAATAGGCATTAAATTTGAGGATTTTTTTCTGACATCCTACACATGATTTTTGCCTAACCATCTCAGTTTTGGAAACATTAAATTACTATTTGGACAAATGGGAGTCTTGATTTACTTATACGTCTAATTTAATTCTGACACATACAAATGTCATTCGGAAAAAATCTCGACAGAAATCTGGTGTGATTATATTCTACACTGGCCTGCCATAAACTCTGCATCATTGAGCTGAGAAAAGTAGCAACCATTACTGATTCATTGCCACTTTAATATCTCCGATTCCCTGTGTAATTCCCTGTTCTCTGAAGACTCTGTAGTTGGATAGCTATAAACATATTCAATGCTCATTACAGTTTATTGTAAGTTAACTGTATGTTTATTTATAACATGATGGGTAAACCCAATAGTTTTAACGCACTACTGTACTAAAATGAGCAAAAATGAATAGTTAAAAAAAAAAAAAATCTCAGATAAACTGCTCTTCTGGACACATGATTTGCCTCGTGAGACTTGATTTTCTGTGTTTTTGTCACTAGGGGGCAGCATTTTGCTACTACAAGGTCCATTGTTCCATTATGATTCAAACTGCTTTCCTGAGCAATTAGTTATCACAAGGTCATGCTTAATTTCTCCTTTTATCTGAAATGAAAGAATTTAATCTTTCAAACAAATGCTTAATTCATGCATTAACACTGAAATAATCAAGATCCAGCACATTAACACAGCATTTACATTTTAATAGCCAAATGTACAAAAACAGTCTGAGCTGGACATGCATGCAAAAATCTTTTGCCTCCAAAATCCCATGTGAAACCAGCACAAGATATCACATTGCAAAACACAAAAAAAAATTATAAAATTTTATATTAAAGTCAAGTGACAACTCAACTATTTAAATTCTTTTCAGCATTTATGCAAGAAAAATGATTGGTTACAAAACCTCAATATCTAACAACCCTAAAGGTTGAGTAAGACATTTAACACTGATCTCATTTGTTTTTTTTAATACAAAATCTGCATATTAAACTAATACAACATTTATTTTTCCATATTTTTTATCAGTGGCATTACTTGCCAAAAGAATGATCAGAATGTGCGCTTCTTGAATAAATGTGTCACTTGCCCATTGAAAGTGTTTGTAAAAACAAAATGGTTCTCAAAGTGCATTTTTCTCTGTTCTAACAGGTGGGCAGGGGGTTGAGAGGCACTATAAACTTGGAACGGTGTGAGAAAATTTCAAGTTTCCGAAATTTCCATCCCACTTTAAATAAAGCAAAACTAATTCATTACAGATGGGAAGCACATGAGGATAAATACTATAAAACGGTAAACTAAACAGATTATTTCAACTGGAGAATAAGTGGTTGATGAGGAAGTGCTTCAAAAAAGGTTGAAGTGTGGAAAGGTGCAGAGTTTTTCATAACATGCAACCTGAAGTAATTAATAGCTTTCCTCTTTCCAGAGCTCCCACACAATTAATAATAAAAAAAGTCTACAAGTTTTTTATTTTTTTTATTTCATTGCCAATGAAATGTGTGTGTGCGTGTGTATGTAAATGTGTGTTGGAACATTTAAACTGCAATCATCTTCAGATTGTTCCATAAAAGAGGAGTTATGGATCTTCAATGTCCAGGAAATCCTTTCTGGGTGGCACGCTGCCTCTGTACCAGGCGCACGAATCATCGCTCCTTTTGATGCAAGCGAAGTGCTTGGCTTGCTCCCCGTTCACCGTCTTCTCAATCACCCAGTCTGTCCAAAGGCACTCCGTCGGGCTGTTGATCATGCAGGGAATGGAGGTGCAACGGATGATCTGAGGGTTTCAAAGGAGACTGAAGTGAGGAAAAGCTACTTTTAGATATAGTTTAAGTTTATCAGAATAAGGTAAAAGTTTTGTACCCTGCAGTCACAGCCGGTCTCATAGCGTTGAGTCAGGCTCTTCTTCTGCATGGCGCTCAGGGCCTCCCACTGCTCAATGAAATCACACAAGGTGATGTGCATCGTCCCATCTGTCTCCAGTTTACCTACATTTAGGGAAATAACGTAGAAGAAGAAATTCTAAATGTTAAAAAGGGACATACAGATCCATTTTGAACAATGTTTCAAATGTTAAAACATAATTGGGGATGAGGCAAACATAATACCAGTGATGAGGTACTCCTTCTTTCCGTTAGTGTCCAGAGTCACTCCACACACTGCTGAAGTTGGTGCAGTGTAGATGGCATCGATATCCTGAGTGGGACCTTTGAACATCTGGTGATTCAAATAATAAAAAGCAGATTTACTATAATGATTATTTGTAGTCATAAAGAGACTACAAATAATCAAAACAGTTTGCCCTCATACCTTGATCTGTTTGACATCAAATCGGATACGTTTGATGGGATTTCCATAGACATCGTTGCCGCTCTCAACTTCCTGCATTCCAACAACCTTCGCCCTAATAACTATACAGACACACACAGCAACCCAGATGAGCAGATTTTATTTCAAAGGACAAAAAATGGCAATGCTTGGCCAAATGTGAACAGTATTTTTTGTCCCCTTTCAACAACATATCTGAAGACATAATCGCCACCATTTCATTTGGCAAGGGAAGACAAAGAAGTCGGTTCAGATCAAAGATGTATTAAAGTGACTTTAAATCTGATCTCCACAGATGCTACTCATCTAATCTGACTGAGTTGGAGTTGCAAAGAAGAATAGACCAAAAAAAAAATAATTCAGCCTATATATGCAAAGATGGAAGAGACATAGCCCCAAAACGTTGTACAAGTAACTGGACTGGAAAGCTATTTTTATAAATAATGAACATAGGATGAGCTCAATTCACAAAAAAGTTCTGGATACTTGTGAAAATATTAAAAGCATCAAAGTTTGTTTGTAGAGTTTTAAGTAGCATAAACATTAAAGGGGCATAAACACGTTTGCAAGGCATTGTATATCTGAGGGCTCACATGTGCCAACTGCTGAGAAGACAGAAGCACATGAGTGTTTCATCAGCTGCAGTCAAAGAGAGGAATGTGTACTGCCTGCTTGTAGGTTCTCAGGCCTAGTTAGGAGGAAGCCAGTCAGCAGTCTTTGAAAAGCTGAACAAAATATCTTCCTTTTTGCCTGCCTGCAGGCCTCTTTCTATCAGCCGGCTTTGCCATCTGGATAGAGGTGCTGACGTGCAAATCAAGCACTTCTTTTATTTTTTTTTTAATGCATGTTGCCTCAGCTCCTCCCTCGTGAGCTCAGAAAAAAAAAAAAAGCAGCAGCTCATATCCTCAGCGCAAAATATGGCACCAACTGGAACCAAATACCTCTGGATTACCTGCATAATGCATAAAGTATTACAGTAAATTCCTAACACCACCGCAAAAGGAAAGGGCTTACAGTTTACATTTTTAAGAGGGGGAAACCAGCGACAGAGTTAATGCTAACCAGATGTTCTTTCTCAAATTCCAGTTTGGTCTTTGCTTTCTCAAGGTGGCAGCTGCAGATTTCTGTGGATCAACACTTACCTACTACTTTACCAAATAAGAACAACTATTTAAATTACGCCGTCTCTCATAAAGGGAGCCAAGTTTTTTTTCCAAGTTTGTTGAAAACTTTGTATTTTTTTTTTTTTAAGTCTGTTGCAGACTCGAGCCAAACAGCAATCATTAAACTTTTCATTGTACCAAAACAGCTCTTAAGAATGTTTAATGACCTTATTTTATGTTTGTTCTGAGATGCCAGCTGTCTTGGTGCTTTTAGACTCGGGTTATGCTCTTGACACTGTAGAGCAGGGGTCTCAAACTCCAGTCCTCGAGGGCCGCAGTCCTGAAGTTTTTAGATGTGCCACAGGTACAAAACGCTGGAATGAAATTGCTTAATTACCTCCTCCTNTAATGACCTGATTATTCTATTCAGGTGTGGTGCAGCAGAGGCACATCTAAAAGTTGCAGGACTGCGGCCCTCGAGGACTGGAGTTTGAGACCCCTGCTGTAGAGAGTACTATGAAGGTATAAGGGCAGGAGCATTAAGGGGCTTGGTATTAAGAGGAGTAATCTTTGGTTGGCCAGGTATTAGTTATACATCAGGAGCTTCTCAAGCCATACTTTTTCTTCAACAGCAACAACTCTTACTCAAGGAGCTCAAAGTTTTATTCTCAGCCCAGTCTTGTTTTTATCATTTGCTATCTCTATGAAATATGTTGTTCCTTTTCATCACTTTGAGAGTGATATCCAAATCTTTTTTTTCCTTATTAATAAAATAACTAACAATTTCTTGAAGCCTTCACTTGATAGTCAATGACTTTAAATTCCCTGTATCTCAAAGTTACCAAGACAGAAGTTATTGCATGTTTGGACTTTCTTCACAGCCTTTGTGATCCTTTCACTTTATACAATGTTTTATAATAGTTTTGGATCTCTCCTTTGAATTCAAAAAGCAGATCAGTTCTTTTAGAGACAAAATAGTTATCCATACATTTTTAAAACAAAATTTAGTGTATTTTAAACCCACTAACCAGGGCTTAGATCACTAATCTCCTGAAGGTTGTAGAAAACTTTGCTGCTGCTCAAGAATTAAAAAAACAAATGAGAGTATATCACTCAACAGTCATCATTACAGCAATAACTTCCTTGTAAGTACAGAATAGAATTTATTACTCTGGAAGATTCTAGTTGACAACAATGTTCAGATTTTTCATCATCAACACAAAGCAGACACATTAACAGAACATTGCTCACGTCATCCATTAAAATAACATGTTTATGAGGAGAAAACTAATGTTTGAAGATTTCCTCCCCAGTTGTTCACTCTGGAACCCATGCTGAGGTGCTGAAAAACACTTGAAAGTTTTCTGCCCAAGCAGAGGATTATTGATAATCCTCTTTTGCTCAAATGTGCAGAATTATTCAGATCACTGTTGGTAAAGCAAAGTAGGACGGATGCAAAACGCATAGGAAAACCATAATAGAAAAAGAAACTGGAGCACGAGACAAGGAAGATTGTGTTGACTAGATTCTATTAGATCCTCTTAGATTTTCAGCACACAGCTGTTTTCCAACAAAGACATTGTCCTGTTATAGGAAACTAGTGGTTTACTTGTTTTACTCAAGTTGAACATTGATGAGTAAAGAAAAAAAATAAACCAAAAATGTAAACAACTGGGAAATAAGATCATTCAGATTCAGGAGCTTTCGAAAATTGATAGGTAGGTGGATTTCAAATGTATGGACAAACATCCAAGCACAAAGCTTTTGATTATATCAGCACTACAAGTTCTTAGAATATCTACATCTTGAAGATTTTGGGATGTTTTGAGGAATAAGAGTTTCAATTGACATGCGTTAACGTCTTGGAAAAAGCGTTTTGAAAGCCTTGGGGGAAATAATTAAATGTGTAGAAAGTCAGATCTCTGGGTTTGTAGCCACTAGAAACAGAAATATACTGAGGGAAAAAAAACAACTTCAAATGCATACTTTCCTATCAACCATTTCAAAATAACATGAATTTAGCCAATATCATCATTCATTTTCCTATCCCGGTTTGTTTTTGTACCCAAAGGTTGGGTAGGGAGAATGTGGGAGGAAACCCACACAGGAACGGGAAGAACCTGCACGCATACAATGTCCGCTTTTGTTCTGGAGTGACAATGCAAACCATCACACCACCACATTGCCCACAGTAATCACCAAAAACTATAAAAATGCTTATTTCATCACTCCCATACCACATTGTTTCCCTCCCCCCACCTTTTGCTGCAATTGATTTGATGACCTTTACTGGTACACAATTTATATACATCTCTCCTTGGATATGATAACCACTGAAAGAGGCTGACAAAGCCCCTTAGAAGGCTGTGAGGTTTACAAAACTGGGAACTGAAGGAAGCATTGAATTTTCCAGTTACACAAACAATAAACATAACTTTTTGCAAAATGGCATTGTGGTTATGGGAGTGGATTAAAAAAACAAAGAGGTGAAAAAAGGAACAAGCATGTCATGTAATTGCACCTGTTTTCCTCCAAAAAGCCACAAAGGCTGAACAAAAGAAATATGAAAGAGACTCACAAACAACTCTTTCAGTTCTGTGTGAGCATAAAAAGTACAACTTTTTTTGTCTGCTTTTATGACACAGAAATCCCTCTGCAAAGTAAGTTATTGAGTGTTTTTTTATGTATATTTGTTTTAATCAACCCTCCTTATGTAATTTTATCAAGCTAACAAAAGCTCATTGAATGCATCAAACGTTCAAGAGAGATAAACAAACATCAGTAAGTGGAGGTAACACAAAATGTTCTCAGAATTTGGACAGACTGTTTCTCTCTGCTCTTCATAAAATGAGATTTGAAAAGTGAGATTTGAAAGACTTCAAACCTCACACAAACAGTTTTCCATGCCAACTCACAGTGACAACTGACCCTACTCTGCAGACTGATGCAAATTTTTAACTAGTTAAAATTGAGTTAAATAAATCAATCAATCGTGCAGTGTCTCCCTAGCTTCATGGGTCCAGCAAAGAAACATTTTCCAGACATCATAGTAAAGTCATTTAGAGCTGGAAGAGTGGAAACTGAAAAGCCTTTTCAAGACTTGCTTTTCGTAGGAAATGCAGGGTTGCCCAACTTGACTGCATGAGTCAAGTTGGGCAACCGTTCTGGTAATTTACAATTACCATAAAAGTAAAAAGAATAAAGCATGATAATAATAAACTAACTCTGAACTGCCCTTTGCAGATGTTGCCAATTGGTTGCATATGTTGTTTTTAAAGGCAAGTCTCTCAACAAGTTTCCTGAATAAATCCAGTGACTTATTGCTTGCAGGACGCGTTGGAGATTCGAGCAGCTTTAGTGAGAGGGAAAGAAAGAAAGGAAGTAAAGATTCCTGGTTTCAGTGTCAGCACTGTTTGCACAGCTTGAAGAGCTGTGTGTTTATCTAGGAAGCAAAGTTTAGCCCCAGTTCTACTTTCATGGTCTCAAATGATTCACCCTCCTTGTACAACAGGGAGATGATGATCTTTTCTTTAAATGAAATAAAGAAGTGCAGAAGTGCATAATGAGGACACCATCTGGCTCCTGAACATTCTTCTGCCTCAGGCAAATAGCCAGGAGATGGATTTTCATTTATCTGTAATATTTTGATACATCCTCCGATATGATAGGATAAACAGAGATGAGGGGTTCTAGCTAAGCATTTAGTTCACTATAATAGAGTAAGAATGACACACTCCAATAAGAAAATGGTAACAAAGCTTCTAACAAAGACTGTATCAGTGGATTGTGCCTCTCAATACTATCACTTCACCGCAGTAGTTCATCTTACAGTGAAATTGTGATGAAATGTTTCCATTTCTCCATTTTTTAGGATCCTCTACGCAGGAGGTTGAGCAATTGGTGTTATAGAATGTTCTGCACTGCTGACATTCTGACCTTCCCTACATCTTGGCAAATGAAGAAATTTCAGATTTAGCAAACCTGCATACCAAGCTGGTTTTATACAGATACATTACTCTCAACATTTCAAATTCACATCAAAGTTCTACAGCTCACAAAGTGGACCATGAGTGAAATCAAAGCACTAGGAAAATGCATAACCCTTCCATTTAGAGAGTTCGACCTCCCAGACTACTTAAGTTTAGATTTTTTTTTATTTTTTTTTTTAAAGGGTCTATCCATGGTGCTGAAGCTGCAGCCGAGGTGTCAGCGTTAGTGTCGTGTCAGGACCTGACCTCAGAGACTCTGATTCAATGAATCAGTCAGGAGGTTCAGGTGACTATCAGCATCTTGGCTTAGTCAGAGCTCCTCACTGTCTGGGTTTAGAAAGAAATAAATAAATAGTGCCTTCCAGACACAATTTTGTTGGTTTACAGCCACAAGCATCAATTGATTTTATGAGACCAACTCAAAATAGTGTACAACTGTGAAATGAAGGGGAAATGGTTCTCAAAGTTTTTGACAATTCCTCTTTGGAAAACTGCTCATTCTCAATCATACTGAATACAGACAGACCGTGAACATCATTTGTCAGGTTTTACTACAGATTAATAACTGAATTTATATCGGTAGTTGGGCAGATGCATCATAAGAGACATGAAAATGCTATTAAGTAAAACATTTCCTGTAGCTGTGGCTTTGTGAGTAGGATTGTTGTTCTGACAGAAGGTTAACCTCACCCCCAAATTTAAATGTTTTCTTTCATAAATCCTCTACATTTAGTTCCACCCTTCTTTTCAGCCAATTACTGAAGAAAATCATGCAAACAGAATAATGCTGCCATCACCTTGTGTGAAAGTAATGTCTTCAATGTGATGTCCAGTGTTAGTGTTTCACTACACAGCCTTTTGTAGTGATGAGACCAAAATGTTTGATTTTGGTCTCATCTGACCAAAGTATTACCTTTGTCATTCAAAGGCCAGCATGTTCTGACAGTAGCCTTTGTAAGCCTTACCACAGAACAAACAGTTTATACTTTTAATGCAGTGGTTTTTAATCTGGTCCTCAGCATCTGCTGTCTTGTATGTTTTTGAGGTTTCTCTGTTCCAGCACACCAGATTCCTACATGGCCTAAAGAAACTGCAAACGGGGAGCTTTCCTTCAACAATGTCTCTTTTCTCATGACTTTTACAAGGGTCTGATTTGTGGAGTGCAGGGGTTAGAGTTGACCGGTTCACAGGGACTTACGCCCGAGTTACCATTGGCTTCCCGGCCACATCACTGGCTTCATTTAGGGATACAAGTGTAAGATTTTTATTGGTAATTATATACTTTTTTGGAAACATGCAGTCATTTACATTCCGTTTCACCATGTGGTGCTACTTTGTGTAGTTCTGCCATATAAAAGTCTATTAAAAAATATTAAGAGCCTGTGGCTGCAAAGTGACAAAATGAGGAAAACATTCAAGGGGTATGAACACAGGAAACGGTAAAAACAGCATTCAGAGCAGCTTTAAAATGTTTGTGCTGCAAGTAAAAGCCAACGACGTAAGAGTTAAAATGCGTTTCTTTTATCTACTCACAATGATTAAACATGACTAACTCATTTCAGGAAGAGAGAGGGGGCGAGGTCTCACTTAAAGTCAACAGGTAGCTAGGTTGATACCTGTAATTAGAGGTGTTGGGTTTTTCCCACTGTAAACCTTATCCAGCAATGGCAAAACAACCATTTCACACACTGGAACATTCACGGAATAATGCAACCACGTAAAGAAGTAAAATCGTCTTCGTACATTCTTTGAAATATTCGCCTTTTTGATGTAGCAAAAACTGGGCGCTGTGGTCTGAAACATTCATGCCCTGTTCCCCAGCTATCAAACTGCTCCATCTAAACGACAAAAAGAAAGAAGCAAAACCAGCCTTTTGTTGGCAGCAAATTCTTCAGGAAAAAAAAAAAAAAGAGTTTCTTTAATCTCCATAGCTGAGGAATCCCATGGCTAAGGAAAAATCACTAAATGAGTTCTCTTCTGTATAAATGCCCCACACTCAGGCTGCTATGGAGTAAGGAGAGAGTAGGGGGGAGGGGGCTCAGAAACCCTAATTCAAATAACAGCACAAGCTGGTCCCTGTTAGCTCAAGGTATTTCTTAAAAGGAAGAAACAAGCAGTGTTTTGTAAAAGGCAAAATGTTTACTTCACCTTTGGAAAATTAAAGAAAAAAAAAATAGCCAATAAGGAATCTTTCATATGTTGCCAAATCTCTATGTTTGCACAGAATATCAATGGGAAACACTACAATGTGTCAACGTTTTCAGACTTCAGAGATAATGTGTGTCCTACATAAACACAATTAAGACAGAGAGTAAAAGGAGAGAGTGCAGAAACCGCAAATGCAAGATTCAGGAATATCAACAGATGATTAGCTGGGCAAAAGGGGAGGGACATGGAAAGAAAACTTAATCCTCCTACATTTTTACCGTAAATGGAAAGTAAACATTCTTTCGAGAGACAGTGGGCGACTTATGTGCAACATAAACAAATGCATCTTTTGCTTAATGGTTTTATTAAATATTAGCCGTAAAGTGAACTCACCGACGTCTGAGTTGCAGAATGCCTGTTGAGGATGCGCAGGGGAGCAGCTGCAGGCTTCTGCCATTTCTTCAACGCGCCACAGAAACAGGATCGCCAGAGCGACCAGACAGCTGTTCATTGTGCAGCTCATCTTTAAAAACTTTCAACTTACAAATGGGGGGGTTTAGAAGAAGGAGGCTGCGCAGTGGAGAGTACCCTGTGAAGGCTAAAGCGTTACAAAGAAGTGAAATGATCCCCTGCTGTAGAACAGACGGTGCAAACTGACTGTCAAAAAGTATGAGGCGGCGAGTAGCGGGTCTCTCCAGTTGCAAAGCCGATCACACTTGATCCCTGTCTGTTTTCCACAAGAAGAAAGGCGAGTTTTATTTGCAGGCATCAGGCTCCGCCTCTTCTTCAGGGCGGCGAGCTGAGAGGTCAGGGCCTCCCAGTTTTTCGCATGTGAGAGCGAACTCCGTCAGCGCCGATCTGACGTACGTCAGTTACACGAAGAGGCCGGATAATTAAGTCACACTCCAACTTCCGGCTTTCTCCTTTTTTTACATACAGAAAAAAAAAACAATATTTCTTAAATCTATGACTTCTTGAACTAAACTTAACCTGTGTCCCGTAGATGACTACCTGGTTTGGTCTCCATGCTTCTGCAAAAATAAATAAATAAATAAATAAATTAAAAAAAAATAAAGAATCTAAATAAGGATAATCTCTCTGGAGTGTGCACGCTTTGTGCATATATTTTTGGTCATAAACCTGAGGTGGAAAACATAAGTTTCTTTCTTTTTGAAACACAAATACAAGCTATGTTTAGGGTTATAAAGATTGATTAGAAATTTTACATTGGTTTGAATTTCTTTTCACATGTTTTCACATGAAATTACCAGGAAACAGAACCAAAAATTTGATCCCTTTTGTGAAATTCTAGGTTCCTTCACACCTGAACTTGAACTGGCAAAGTAAATGTTTGCTGACGTCACTGCCCATTTAAAGGACGAGTGTTTTTAACGTAAGGCTCACACGTTTTTTAGAAACATTTTCTTGTCCATTCATTCTCGTGAATATATATATATATTTTAAAAGACCGACATCTCAAGTTTTAGTAGTCAGCAACCAGTAAGGAAGATTTCTGTCATGTTAAGAGCAGCTGAGCAAAATTGTTGTAAATGTGCTCTGATATTTGTTTTCTACAAAAAAGAACTTAAACAAACTCATCAGCAAAAAAAGAACAAAAAAAGTAGATATGATTTCTAACAGTCTGACACCCTTAACCTGTTCTAGTAAAGTTTGTTCTTTCATGGTGTGATATTAGTGCCCATATTTTGATAAGGTGCTTTCGACATCATGCTCACATGCAGTGAAAGTGCAACTATTGATAAGTTTCATTGAATTTTGTGTTTAGCTTAAATGTTCTTGAATCATTTAGATTTGTTGGATTTTTTATTTATTTATTAATTTTTTTATTTATCAGAAACTGATTACTCCAAACTACAAAACATTAAATTGAAGTACAAACTGTTTTTTTTTCTTTTTCTGTTTTTGGTCGAAGCTGGATGAGCCAAAACTTAGATTAAGATTCCCTTCATATTTAAAATTTAAAAAGTATCCAGCAACTAAAGATAAAAACTAACTAGGATTCTCTTGTTCCGACATCCTCCAAACCTCAATCGGAACTAATGCGTCATCCCTCGTGACATCACTGCCCATATAAGGTACGGTTGTGGATTTTTGAGTGCATGCTCAAATATCCTAAAAAAATAATAAAATAAAGTATACAAATACATCAATATTCTCATCTAAACTCCTCAAAGTTTTTGACATGTGTTTATGATGATATTCTTGTTTCCTGTATTTTATTTTTTTGTGTGGTGAAAAATACACGGAACACTTTTGAGTCGAAAAGAAGAAACAGCGCCTCTTACTAATAGAGTATTTAATGTCTGTCTAAGACAGTGTAGGATTTTTTTTTTTCTGTTTACTAATGATTTTGTTTTTCATAATTTTAAACCTAAAAAGAAAATCTAAATATTTGCTTTTACTTTTGACGTCATTGAACAAAGATAACTTCTTTTCTTTTTTTCAACTTTCTGAAGTTTAGAATATTAAACTGTGCACCAACCATTTGTGCACTAAAGATTAATATTTCAAAAACAGTAGTATATCTTTTAGTGATTTTAATTGCTTGTTTTTCAACTTTCTGAAACAGCCAACTTGGCAGCAATTTGAATATTCATAAACAGAAACAAAAATAGTGGATTCAGATTCTTTTTATTTTTGTCCAACTCCATAACAAAGCTACATCCAATAATATGTGGATTAGTAACTCAGCTTATAAGACAATATATTTCTCTTTGCTGCTCTTTGTAGTAGCTGCTCTTATTTCCTTCAGACTTTTCTATATTTTTTCTCTTGACTTTGCCATTTTTAGATCACGAAAAACAGTAATACCAGACAAAGACACAAGAAAGAGAAAACTACTCAATTAAAATTGTAATTTAATTTGTTTTAGGGGATTAAAAACCCAAGTAACCAAACCTGTCCATTTGTGAAAATGTAATTCCTTCCTTGTTAAACCAAGAATAAACTGTGATTAAACACATGTTATTTCTAAAAAAGCTTAGTTTCACAAGCCACACCTTGTTGATTACTGCCAGAACGGTTGGTGGAAACAACAAATCACTTGGATAGAGATGGTTTCACAAGAAGTAGGCTAAAAGATGACACAAAGTGACAGTTCATGCCCCAATCTGAAGAAATTAAAAAACAGCGGAGAAACAAAGTTCTTAACATCCATTCATTTGAAAAACATTTTCAAAGGCTATGGGACTTGACCAATTCACAGTGAGATTCATCATTTACAAAAGGGGAAAACAAGGAGCAGCAGGATAACCAGACTGGCACACCTGTAACAATTAGCATTGCAGGCTTCATTAGCTGACTTCAGGTTTCAACAGTAGAGACAGTAGAAACAGGAGAGCTCTGAAAACATAAACACTGCTGACCAAAAAGAACATAAAGGTCCATCTTTGTTTTTTTGTTTGTTTGTTTTTAAGTCAGTTTATTTAATTTGTTTATTTGTCTGGGGGCATGTACCAAAAACTGAGTGAGCAAATACCATCGTATTCATCCCTGAAAAATATTCACAACAATATTATGTGTCCTATTGGATTTTGCTGGGCATCTATCTGTCATTCATAGACCTGTTCATTCTGCTCTGAAGCAGGTTTAAAAAAGAAAAAAACCAAAAAAAAAAAAAAAAAAAAAAAGGTAAATGGCCTGTACTTGTCTAGGGATCTATCTAATCCAAAGGACTCTAAAGTGCCTCATAAAACATTCATTCACCCGTTCTTACACACATTCACACACCGATGGTGTCAAGATACTGGACTATAGCTACAGCTGCAGATTTAGCTGAACTGGATGAGGCAAATACTTTTCAAAGAATTGTATCATTGGGGAAATGAGAGCAAAGTTCAGCCAAGAAAGTAGGTGATATTATTTTAGAACTGTTATTGTCATTCTTCATGCAGTTGACTAACAAACAACTAGCAGGGATGAAGATTGTAAAGAGCAGAAACAATTTCATTAGATGGACTGAAAAACGCTCATAAAAACCATACTAACAATGGCAAATATCAGCATCATTTTTCTAAACTACAAACAAAGATTATGCACAATAATCAACTATGCATACAAAGGATCTGTAAATGCAATAATAATATCCAGCTTTTGGTGAGGTAGTAATTAGGACACCCACAAACTAATTCCCTTTTCAAATGGTTAAAATAAAACATGGGCACATCAATCTGGTGAGGATTATGAGACTAGGAGAGTCCTAGGCAGAGTAAAACCCCAGATCTTAATCTCGCTGAGATAATATGGGGGCACTTGAAACAGGCTGCACACACAAGAAACCCCTCAAACGTCTCTCAGTTGAAAGTGAGGCATGAAGCACACTTTCCTTAGAACTGTGTTAGAGAGTGGTAGATGGCAAGAAGCAATGCCACTAAACCTATTCCAGCCAAAAATGGGTAAGACTAGCTATTAGGGATTAGGATTTCCCAGTGCTTTCCACAGTGAGAATATACATTTTTGTTGGTACTGTTACTTTATTAAGTAAAACAATGTCTATTTTTGAATTCTTTACCAGCGTCTATAAAGAATGAAATTTTCTTTGATTTTATTTTCCACATTACCATATTAAGCAGCAGCTGTCTTTGTTCTCCTAATATCTTTGAGAATGTTTCACTGTAATCCTGAATAGTTCCCTTCCCAATAATATAACATCCTGAGTAACCCTCATCCCACGCAGCAGTTATCAATGATTTGTTTCAGTGAGAGTGTTTATGCATGCAGACTCACTATCAGGAACTTCTGGAAAACCAAAGAGGTCTGTAGGAGACTTGGCATGGTGGTGAACAGTGACATCATCCCCTCATGCTTAATAGATTCAATCTGGTAAGTCCCTCAGCGTAAGCAACCCAAACGCCTCCATTTCTCAGTGGAACAACCATATTCTCATATTTTTACATTATTTGTATTCCTAGATGCATGGACAGAAATAGACTGTTCGTTTATTGGAAACTTCACCTCTTTGACAGTGCCTCTGGAAGATGAGGAATTGCTGTGTTTAATAGTGGTGATGATTGACAATGAAAATAAGAGAAGGGAAAAGATGGAACAAGGACTGTGGCTGCTTTGCTCGCTGACATCATATTTGGCCGCTGACTGTCAGTGGTCTCGCCACTCTGGCAAATATTTCCACTGTTTTTCATAGTTTAGCAGTTTTCCTCGGTTCTTTTCCACAGGTCTCTCGCTGGATGCCTGACTGAAAACTAGCAAAAGGATGACACAATTAGTGTTTCGTCCCTCTTGTGAACATCCATTTCACTTACCCGGAAAAGTGGTGCCAGTTATATTGGGAAAATTTGTTGTGTGACTCGAAAACAGAGTGGAAGTTACCAGAAACAAAAGGCGTATCAGGGTGTGATACAGAGATCAAGAAACACGAAAGGAAGTGACACATCCCACATTGTTGGGAATTTGCTTCTGTCTCACTTTGGAGGGACACCAGATGCCGCCTTCTGGGCAATAACCTGCCTTCCCCTTCTCCAAACATTCAGCTTCCGTTTCTCAAAGATGCTGAAACACTGGGTCAACACGCTTCTGGGCATATTTGAAATGACCTCGCGACCTTATCATTCTGTGTGTCTTTCCGCATTGCAGATTTCATTTTAGACACAGCATTTCTCATGATTCAAGACCTGCATTATTATATCAACATTTTGATTTAATTTTGCTGAAATGAGGTGGATTTGTCCAAGAAGTGCAATGTAAGCAGTCCCCCTTCTTGAAATGTTTAAAAAGGGCCTGACGCTGGCCTGGTGAACTGGCCCTTACGCCTTAAATTACAGACTTTCTTAGCCAGGAATAGTCTCTCAAGGAAGAGCTCAATAAGGCATAAAAAGAGGGTCTCATTGTGGGGAACTGGTGGGTGCTGTGGTAGAGGCCCACATCCTAACTCACGCCTCCTGTTCCCTGGTGCTTGCACACTTTGTGTATGTCCTGACCATTTTGCAGCTTTTCAACCAATTATCCATCCATAAACACAGGGGATTTCTGAAGATTTTTCCATTCATCAGTGCAGCCATACACATATGAGCAGTGACAATACAGGACAGTGAATCAGTCTTACGAACCACATGAGGGACATAATGGAGGTGGGAAAACATCTGCTTTACAGATCCTTAAACAATAAATAACATAACCACATCACACACTCAAGGATCAACTGGTTTGACCTGTCTACAACTTAAGGTCAAATCATATTAGTCACTGTGAGTATGCTGAAAGGTTTCACAATGTTTCCTGCGAGTCTTCATGGTGTTACAATATCTGTTGTTGGGCAATTGACATGCACGCTCACAGGGACTTTCACTTTTACCTCATGAACATCTGTAAACGTTTGTAAGGGATTACTTAGTCATTTCCTCAGAAGAACACAATAACACCAGTATTTGAAGCCATGTTGAGGGCAGCTCTTAAAATGACTTGTAATTTAATCTACTTTGTAGAGTTTATAAATGAGTTTGAAAGAGTCTTTGATGGGCAAATAGAAAAGAACGTACCTTTCCTAAAAATGACGCTGTAAATTTCAGAAGAATAATTGTTTTGCAGTGAAACCATCATGACCACCTAATTAAAGCTGATATCTGTGTCATGAATTGGGGTAGAGGGGTGGTGAGGCAGGACGCTGTAGACCCAGATGAGATGAATGATGGTTGTTTAATGATGAAAATAGGGGACAAAATACATCAGAAGCCCAAAACCCAGGCAGCACAGCTGAGCAGAAGACAAGGGCTCATTACTGGTAGCGACTGGTAAACGAATGGACAGCATGGTAGAAAAGACAGACTGGAATGATACATTCAACAAGACGAGACGACTAGGACCTGACGAAGATGCAGAAACACAGGTGGCATTAAATACACAGGAGGTAATCAGGGAACGAGACACACCTGGGAACAATCAAGGGGTAGACAGGACAACACGGAGACTCAGAAGAGAGAGAAACTCCAAATAAACACAGAAAATCTCAAATCAACACTGCGAAAACCCAAATCCTTACAGTCTGTTTCTTAACTTGCCATATGCTTTGGCGTGTCTGAAAACACTTGTAACACAGGTCCAGATGCGACAAGGTGGATTGGATCCCATCATCTCTGTAAGATATGTGTGCCACTTTTAATAACCCCTGTGTATTTACATATTAACTTTTTCTTGATAGGGACAGATACACATTAACATAGACAAAAATGAGTAAAACAAGTGTTCCATGCCTGTATAATGGTGCTAATAGTGGGAGTGTATATATGCACTGGGATGACTTATAGTTGAAATCAGAAGTTTACATACAGCAAATAAAAAGAGGATTTTATTTCTGACTGAAGTTGAATCAGAACACATGTCTTGTTTGGTGTGATTTTTTCATATTTGCATTAGCTGAAAACAAAGCCTTAATGTTCCAAAATATAGTAATATTATATAATATTATATTAGCTGTAGAAAAGTCTTTGCATCTTTGTTTGCCACTTTTTGAAAATAATCATACATTTCCATATTTTAGTTATAATAAACATTCTGTATGTGTTCAGATTTGGTACACGTGAATGCAAGACAGAATGCAAATAGTAAATGTTTAGTGCATTAATACATTTTGTTACTCTCCTTGTTATTGTTCTCATGGGCAGGCTGGTATTTTATTGCCATTCCAAAAGTTCATTGCTGACATGACCTTTAAAGGGGGTTTATATTTGCTTTATACTAAGTCATTATTGCATTAAACATTGGGTTGTTTCTGTTTCTTTTATCAGTACATTGTCTTTTGTGGAAATATGTTGAATTGCATCTAAGGATTCATAAAGCCCTTATGTATCCTTTTCATCTTTATAAACTGTGTTGTTTGTTATTGGGTGTGTTCTTTCACATGTTTGTGTTTTGTTGTAGCCAGCTTGGAAAATTGAGAAATGTTGGAGTTCAAGTGATGAAACTACATGCAAAGAGTCATGTTCATAAATGCCACTCAAGAGAATTTCACAATTTTGGAGCGAATCAATCAAACAAATAAACAGTCATGACTTGTAGACTGAAATATTTTGTGGGTAAAGAATTAAATTATGATAAACAGTTAGTCATACCCAAATGATAACCTATAATGAAATATCTGAACTTTTTATTATGGTAAATAGTTTCTGAACAGGCATTCCTCACATCCAATACTCTCTAATCTCTCTGACTAATTCACTTCTGCTAGCTTACATCAGACTGGTGGAACCATCATGAATCAAATTTAAGCATAAACATGGGTCACCTTTTTGTTGCATGTAATCAACTAGTTTTTGCAGTCACTGACAAATCTTTAGTCACACTATACTTACATTATAAACCACATGTCCATGCATGCACTTGAGACTTAGTTGTGTGTAGGTGAAATTTAGGAATGCGAGAAAATGAACAAACCTATGTTTGTTGAAACGTAATTTCCTTGGAGGATTTGATGATTCATTGGGAGAAAACTGTTCAGCTTCAGCTTTCTGGCAGACAGCTCAAGTGTTTGGGCCTAAACAGACCGGTAATTGGACTTACTTATAACTTCAAAACTTTTAAAAAAATCAATGAGCAGGATTATGTGTTTCAATCACAGACAAACAGGCCTTTTTGTAATTTTCCTCACTGATACCTTTGTATAATGACATTATTAGGACAGGTAAACATGCTACCAGTCACTATAGGTAATGGTGGGTATGAACATGAGAGGACTCATTTTATACTTGACTTGAACTGTAAAGGATAAATGACCACATTACAGAAAAAGCATTAAAATGATTTTCCTAACAGATCATTGCAAAATTTGTAAAGGGGCGCTTTTATGTTTGAGAGCCAATGTCTGATCCACCACACCTCTTCCTTACTGTGCTATGAGCCAAAACTCTACTATGTTGTTCCCAAACAAGTCTTTTTAGTTTCAACTTTCCTGAAGCACGTAAAAACAAAGCAGCAACACTTTGATGACAATTTTAATCACTTTAATTGTATCCCCAAATGAAAGATATAATACTGATATTCATTGAAATGCAAAAGAAAATTGTTGTAGGAACAGAAAAGAACATTTAAAAGCAAATTTGCTATTTGATATAAATCAGTTAAAGAGTAATAACACAAAATGATCATTCCACTTGTAATCATAATTTTTTTAAGCTTTTTGTTGGCTCTAGTGGCCTTTATTTGCCCAGACAGAAAAGTAGGTAAGGAGAGAGGGAAGACATGCAGCAAAGGTCTAAAGGTCGGGATTTGAACCTGTGAAGGCCGCATCGTGGACTAAGACTTAAGTGGGCTGTGTTTAACCCCTGTGCCACCACCAGACCCTGTAATCATCACTTTATGTCATTTCCTGTCATTGGATCACACAAACTCTGGTCTCACCACAAATGTGTAAATGTAATTGTCGTCAGGACAGGGATAGACAAGAGCCTGATCAATGTGAGCCATGTCACTGTGGAAGGCCTGAATCTGACAGATGTACCTATTCTGACAGGTCAGCAGGACTCGGTTTTCAAAGCGGATGTTAAGCCTCAAATTGTTGTTCTGCTGAGTCAGCCTTGCTGCAGGAACTGAATTGCAATGAACACCTTCCCTTGAACACTCGTTACTGGTTTTGAAGATACTTGCTTCCCACGTGACCTTGTTGTCCTCACACACAACAATGCTGTGGAAAAATGCATGAAACAATTTTTGAGAAGAGGACGGAGGAGTCTGGGAATATAGGTGAGACCCATAACCATAGCGCTGTGGTTTGTACTGGTGTAGTAGTTGACTTGGTGACGATTTTGATGAATCAATAGCAATACTCCAGGTGTTACCTGTGTAGATTCTGGGCTTGTAATCATCCTCCTCTTTGTCTAACTCTGATTCGATCAGACTGCTGTAAAGTAGAACATTGAACTGATATGATTTGAAGACATTGTCACGATATAGATCCCTGTGAGCACTGAAAAGAAGAGAGTTGGTCTCCAGCTCATACAGCTTCTCAGCAGGAATCATGGGGAAGCGAACCAGACGGAGCAAGTCGACTTGGTTTTCTGAACTCAGGGAGCCGCCATTGTTTGTGATCCAGCCTTCAAGAATCTGCAGTACAAAATACTCATCAGGCACCACTAAATCTGAGCGGGTGAGGAGGACACAAAGGAGCTCCACAGGAAGATCGGCCCAAACAGGAGAACTGGTCAGGTTTTGGAAGTTCCAGGCCAGGTACCGGATGCAGCTGTCCCTAAGGATCAAGTCCTTTGTCTCAACTGCATACTTGTAAAGTGAAACTTGGGAGTAAAACGAAGCATCATTGGGGAGACTTTTAGAGATCACCTGACCTACATCCTCTAACAGTTTTCTTAATCCAAACTCTGAAGCAAGGTGATGGAGGCACATTGCAGAGGAATAGGTCACATTGATCTGACGAGTATAAAGGTACCTGTAATGGAACAGATTATGAAACATTTCCAATAGAACTAAGAGCTTACACAATAAACACACAGACATAAATTAGGTTCAGCTTACCTTATTATGGAAGTGGAATATGACTGGCAGGTTGTGTTAGCAGTCACTGTGATGTTATTTTCACCAACTGAAGCATTGAAGTAAGGGTATAACATGAGGATAGCTTTGTGTGCACAGATTGTAGTCGTAGTCTCTTCTGGGGTGCCGTCTTCTTGTTTGGTTCCAGTTGAGGTCTGGAATGTGATCAGGAAGTCACAAGCGGTACCACTGTCAAAGATTTTTCCGAGATCATCTGAGAGGGTGGTGCTGTGGTCCAGAGAGTGGATAGAGTCACTCTGGGTCCTCTGGGTGCTATCGTAATCTGAGGACCAAAGAGGCAAAAAACATTTATAATAAATATATTAATGATATCGTAAGAACTGTTAGAAAAATACTATCATAAAATATTAGACAATAATTAAAACAATATTTAAGGAATCTAGAGTCTATTTATGCCAATAGGGGCAACATGTCAAACTGGAAGAAGAACTATCTTTGTGACAGGAAGCAGTTTGTCAAGTTGGGTGATTACTGTTCCTCTTGCTTAGACATTACTTATGGCGTCCATCAGGGGTCAGTATTGGATCAGTTTTGTTCATTAACGGTTTGTGTACACACTCAAAGAGGGCAGCACAATGTGCCCAAATATTGCATTTACTTACTTTTTAAACGAGTGGAAAAAAAGATTTTGGTGAAATGAAAGACATTTTCTCATATTTCACATACTTTGTGTGTCACAGATAACTCCAGCATCCTCCTCATGTTTGCAGTCATGTACTCCCCATTTACTGGATCTACAAGACACAAGCTGTTGCTCTTGGCCACTACAGTCGACGTTATCAAGCCAAATGCGCCCATATGCTATATTAATGACAAAAAAGAATAACAATTATTAAGTACTTAAATATTTTAGAAATTACAAAAATGACCACAGATGAGTTTAAAAGTTACAAATGAATTTATGAAGTTACAACTCTCCATAGATAGCTCTCCTTTCACTGCCATCTGGCAGGGAAGACTGGAAAAAAAAGGGTACCTTGTCCTAAGTGTCCCCAAGTCACTGCAGCTTTGGCCCCCTGGAAGTTCAGTTGACGACAGACCACCTGGGCGTCAGACAGGTCCCAATTATCGTCACACACCGATCCCCATTGCATATGATGGTAAATCTCAACACGGCCCTCCGAGAGGATGCTTGAGTCAGACAGCCTCACATCGCCTTCCTTTGGCTCACGCCTGCTTTCTATTTAGCAAGATCAGATAGAGGCTTGAAAATCAAATATCTGTCATTTTGTAGGCCAATATGCATCAAAGAACTTAAGAGACTTACTGTGATTGTTGAGCACACATTCTCCTTCAGAGAAATATAGAAGTGCAAGAATTATTGCAGTAAGTAGTTTTGTGAACATGTCCAAACTCTAATGTAGAAATCTAAAAAGAAAAAAAAAGAGAGAGAAAAACATGCGCTAAGATCTCTAAGATCTGTTACATACGGCTTTCACCAAATCTTATTTTCTTTTACCCCAAACCTATTGAAACACTCTGGTTTAAACAGGAAATGTATTAGATTGGTTTCTGATGCTCAGATGTTTTTAATTGGATCAAGAGGAGTATGCTAAGATATGTACAGTGTTTGCTTCAAAAGAGAGGTACTCTGTTGGCAGAGGCTGTAGCACATACATAAGACTAATTAAAGAAATGTAAAAATAAAATAGGACAAACAAATCTGAATAGTTTCTTCATGATGTAAATACCTGCTATTATTGAGAAGGAATTGGCATTTGTGAGAGGCGTTAACTTCCTTTGGATTTGGATTTTTTCAAGTTAAAGATCTTGACTAATGCTCATTAGCTATTAATGCATGTTATAAATGAAAAATGACCCTTTTCTGAAGTTTGCAGAAGGATTAAAAAAAATTAATCCAATTAAAAGTCAAATACAAACCTCTATGCCATTTTCTGACAATTGCATTTCAGTTAAAGTGAAAATAAAATAAATTCAACATTCTTTTTCTCTATGTCTTACTGCACTGGACAAAGGATATCCAGACTAAATAATAAGTTGCTACCCTATAAAACAATACCTACCTTCAGTCCTCTGATTTTGATCCTCTGGAGCTGCCTCGCTTTTCAATTCTGCAATTCAAACCTCTCCCCTTCTCCACTGTAAGAGTGTAGCTAAAAACAAGGAATGTCAAATATATATGTTCTGTCACCAGATTTGTCACTCCCCTGCTTTCCCAGCAATTTGTTTTAGTGAATTTATTAAAGTAAAGCCATTGTGTTTCAGTTTCGACCTGTCAACACCTGTTTAATGACAGTCTTGGTGAAAATGTCGTACTGGAAATGTCGTGTAGTGACATGTACTTAATAATAAGGCTCAAAGAATAACAAACACTATTGTCACTTTCAGATTGGTTTAACAGCCACTTCAACCTGGGGAAGTTTTTGTAACACTAGAAAATTCTTAAAACTTAAATTTAGAGAAATAACTAAGAAAAATGAATTGTTCAATTATCAGATCTTACCATTTCAACATGATATAGCTAAAAATGTAAATATGAAAATGTAAAGCTTTTCTCATTTGCTGTGGTGCATTCATCTAATCATTCTCAGCATTTGCTAAACATTAAGTGCATTCTCAGAACAATTCATAAAAACAACAAAGTGCCATTGATTACTTGCAAAAACCAGTTTCTTCTTCAGTCATTTGTTCATGTCTGAAAAGAAAATATCTGTGTCAGTGAACATGTCAGTCCCTTAGAAAGGCAAATCCTTGTTTCATTGTGTTGTCAATATTAGTCATTAGTCATGTTGTCAATATAACAGTGAAGGATGTTCTGATGGGAACTATGGCTAAGGTTTTTCAAATATAATCTGTTGAATCACCTGTCAACTCTGATTATATTCCGCTAATTTTACTCACAGAAAAGTCGATCAATCAAGAGGTTCCACTACCGTTTGTGGATGTGTCAAAACATGTTAGGAGGAAATTTGAGAAACATACTCTGCCCTGATGTGAAAGATTCAAGATTACCAAAAAAACCTAAAGAAAAATTTATCTATAAGGGGGGCAAGCAGTTTTTCACAGACCTTTATAACATATCAGCCTGGTGTATAATTCATAAAGGGTAAATCAATCAAATCCTGGTACCTGTGTTGACTGAGTAAACCCGCCAACAGGCATGGTCTTGCCCAAGGACACAATGACAGAGGAACTTAAAACCCACCGATTGCAGGACAAAATCTTACCACCCTCAGATCTATAATTGTGGCGTCATTTTTAAACACCCAGAGCCAACATCCATTTTTGCATGTGATCAACCAGTTTGCTACAAATCTACAGGCAATTTCATCGAAAACCACCACTGTGTACAGCCTCCTTGCTTACTTGCCCTGGCATGCAAACCTAAATGTTGTTGTGAATTGATGACTATGAGAAGCGAAAATGTAAGAAGACAATAAAACAACCTAATTTGCTGGGAAAACGCAACCCCATGGGAATATCCCACGTTCCAGTTAATCCGGAAAAAATCAACACTATGTTCAAACACAGTCTTACTGGAAATGTCATATAGTGACATGCACTTAATAATTATTGATGAGGCTCAAAGAATAACAGCCACTGTTTTTCACTTTCAGATTGTTTTAACGGCCACTTGAACTTTTACAAGTTTTTGTAACACTAGATACAAAACACACAGGTAAAATATATATTTCTTACTTACTTTTAAATGTTTTGTTCTTCTCCTCTAACCAATCAATTTTCATCTGTATTTGTTTCATATCTTTTATTTTGGGAAAACAATGTGATTGTAATCTAAGTGTTGCTGCTTCATTTTTCACATATTTACAAACTGAGAAAATGTGGTATACCGGGAGAATCCGGACAACAAAAGTTGTACCCAACAGGTGTGCTTTCGGACTTCAGGAGGAAGTGAAAGTACCCAAAGAGTACCCAGACATTTATGGAGATAACATGCAAAATCTATGCAGAAAAATCCTAGGTTGGGATTCAAACCCATAATTTATTGCTGCAAAGCAACAAGGCCACAATAAACCAAATAAAAGTTAACTGTACTGCAGCTATGAACCAGGCTTTTAATTCCTTTTCACATTTCCTAGAACATAAAAAAAATTCAGACTCAGAAAGGTTTTGTTTTTGCTTTGTTTTTTCTCCATAATAAAAAATATATAACTGATTGATACAACAGATATATCAAAATTTATTATAGAAATGACTGATCATAAGAATCACTGAAAAAAATCATTTAATGCTTTGATTTGGCTTTGAATCAGCTGATAATTATTGATACAAGGCAAGTGTGCAGTTTGTGGTCATTATTTTATAAAACTCCCTTTTCATTGGATCACACATATTCTGGTCTCACTACAAATGTATAAGTGTACTTATCATCAGGACAGGGATAGGCAAGGACCTGAGTATCATTTGTATTCACATAAGCCAGGTTGCCTTTGAACCCTTGGATCTGACAGACGTACTTGTTCTGGCACGTCAGCAGGAGGCGGTTTCGAAAAAGAACACCGCTCTTAGACTGATGCTGGTTCTGGAGAGCCAGTCGGGCTGCAGGAAATGATTCACAACGCAAACCTTGCCATGAACACTCATTCTCGGTTTTCAAAACATTTGCCTCCCAGGTGATCATGTTGTTCTTAAACAGAAGGCTGCTGTGGAGAGGTGTGACAAGTTGCTTGTTAGGGGATGCATTAGGATTTGGGTAATAACCACCATAACGACCATAAGAACCTTGGTACTCATAATTCACGTAGTGGTTTTGACTTTGAGATGACGAAGATTTTGCCGAAGGGTCAATAGCAATACTCCAGGTCTCACCTGTGTAGATTCTGGGCTTGTAATCATCATTCTCTTTGACTAATTTTAATTGTGTCAGATTACTGTAGAGCAGAACATTGAACTGATATGCTTTCAAGACATTGTCACGATATAGATCCCTGTGAGCACTGAAGAGAAGAGACTTGGTCTCCAGCTCATACAGCTTCTCAGCAGGAATCATGGGGAAGCGAACGAGACGGAGCAAGTCGGTCTGGTTTTCTGAACTCAGGGAGCCGCCATTGTTTGTGATCCAGCCCTCTAGTGTCTGAAGTAAAAAATACTCATCGGCAACCACCAAATCTGAGCGAGTGAGAAGGCTACGAAGGAGCTCCACAGGAAGCTCAGCCCAAACAGGAGAACTGGTCAGGTTTTGGAAATTCCAGGCCATGTACTGGACACAGATTTCCTCGAGGACCAAGTCCTTTGACTCAACTGCATATTTATAAAGTGTAACTTGGGAGTGAAAGGAAGCATCATCTGGGAGGATATTAGAAAACAGTCGACCTATGTCCTCCATTAGTTGGTTAATTCCAAAGTCTGACGCAAGCTGGTGGAGGCACATTGCAGAGGAGTAGGTGATATCAGTCTTACGGGTATAAAGGTACCTGTGAATAAAGAGATTGGAAAATATATTTAAAAACAGAATTAATTGATTTAAGAATTAAAGAATAATACATTAATTTGAGTCTACCTGATGAAGGAGGTAAAATATGACTGGCAGGGTTTGCTGACAGTCACTGTGATGTTGTTTGACCCCGCTGAAGCACTGAAGTATGGGTATAACATGAGGATCGCTTTGTGTGCACAAATTGTAGTCTCAATCATCTCTTCGGTCCCATCATCCTTGTAGTTTCCATTGGGGGTCTGGAAAGTAATCAGGAAATCACAAGCGGTACCACTGTCAAAGATTTGACCGAGGTCACCAGAGAGGCCGATGCTGTGGTCCAGTGAATGTGTAGAGCCACTTAATGTCACATCATCTGGAAACAAACAGATATCACAAAGAGCATTTGAAGTGCAGGAAAATACAGATGTTCTTTAGCCTTAAAGACTCTGGTAATGTCTCTATTGCCTTTAAAACAAGACCAGCCCCATACAGAATGACAGGACCTCTACTGAGCATAACATTGAGCCTTGCAATCTGTGAAACACAAAAAAAATTCCTGATAAGCATAATGGAAACATGGTGACCACTAGAATATTGAAAATATCATTAAATTCAACCTAGTCTTTAAAAAAATGAATAGCAGCAGTTAGATGATACAAAACATAGTTTTCCACATATATTTGGAATAAAATTTCTAACTTACTTCTTGATTCACAGATAACTCCAGCATCCTCTTTATGGGTACAGTCAGTTTTTCCCCAGCCACTGAACTGGCAAGACACAAGTTGTTTCTCTTTCCCTGTACAGGCAATGTCATCGAGCCAAATGGGTCCAGATGCTAAAATGATTTTTAAAAAAAAAAAAAAAAAAAAGAGAAAGATTTAAAATAAATCTTTTAGCAATACCAAACACACCTAGATGGAGAAGTGAATTGAACTGAAATTACAGCTCTCTATTGATGGGAATCATTTTACTGCCATCTTCTGGAGGAAAAAACAGAAGTACAGGACACCTTTTCCGTAGTCCTTCCCAATCACAACTGATTTGGCTCCGGGGAAGTTGAGTTGACGACAAACCACCTGGGCTTCAGCCATGTCCCAGTTGTCATCACACACTGTTCCCCATTTCCCATCATGGTAGATCTCCACACGGCCCTCTGAAGGGCTTTCAGAACCAGACAGTCTCACTTTGCCTTCATTTGGCTCAGAGCCTCTCTCTAAAAGCAAAACGTCCAAGGACACATAGCAGTGTTAAACAAATATTCAGAGTCTGAAGTTTACCCTCAGCTCATGAATAGCCAGAGCATTATCATCCTACAGCATTTGCATGACAATAACTTGTATATTTACCCACAAAAGCATTTTTCCTTTCCCATGACTGCCAAAAATGTTTTCTTAACATGAATGACAAACCATTTGGATGACTTACTTAGAATGTCAAGTCTGTATGCTCTTCCAGAAACACACAGGAGAGAAAGGATGAAAGCAACAAGTAGATTTTGTGGGAATATGTCCATATTCTAGTGTCGAAAAAAATGGAAATATAAGCACATTATCGACTGGGATTTAAGTCAAGTAAACAATTTCTTTCACACTATATCAATATATAATGCTAAATGTCTATATCAAGCCATTTTATCAAATACAGACACCTACCTTTCCCACCTCTGAGCCTCCACTGTACTCTCCAGCTAAAGGGTAAAGGGGGAACGTTGAATATATACTGTCGCTGCAGTCGACTACTCCCACCTTCTCCCCTAAGTTTCATTTTGCAGCAAAACAGAACCAGCAAACTTTTGCACAACTGTTAGAGGATCTGAAAGTTGTTTGAGGACACAATTTATTATTGACCAAGTCTTGTTAGAAATGTCTGGCTGTCACATGCACACTTGAAGTAAAAAAGACAAGACTCTTAGAAAAAGAATCAATATTTTATTGTGAGCCCCCCCACCTGCTCCATAAAAATAAAACAAAAATATCCCATACAGTGAATTCCAGTTTTATAAAAACATCCTTCAGATTGTGTTGAAACAAAATATGTCCAGAGTGTTTACATTGGCGCAAAGAAGAAAAAAACAATGTTCAGAGTACAGTGTGAGCATGAATTTGCATTACTTACTGAAAAAAAAAATAAACCTCACAGCTTCATTAATCAATTATATGTATACATTCATTACAAGAAAGGCTACAGTACTGTCAAAAGCCACATTTCATCTTCCAGAAAACAAGCTGACAATGCTCAAATGGTCTTACACAATTCCCAAACTCACAAGACAAAAATGTTTTGCAGACTAAGGCTTAAAGTCTTTTGTCTGCAATGAAGCCAACCCTGTAGGGGCTTTAGTGATGGATTTCCAGGAAGCAGCAAGTGTGGCAAGTCCAACAGTGTCTGGATTGTAAACAATCTTCAACCACAGTGCAGTGGCCTCGAGACTAAGAGTCTCCATCTTTAAGCCTTCTATATAAACTCTATACCTTCGTATTTCACATCACCAATCTTAGTCTCAGGTAAAAGAATGCGTCCGTCAAGAGTGAAGGCCGTGATGTAGGTTGCGATCTTTCCCGCATCTTCTTCTGACTTGAGCGCCAGAATGATTTGGTCATCTGTGTTGGGGATGAACTTGAATGAAGAGAAACCGTGCGTGGGGATATGTGGGCCCACATGGCTCACTTTGATGTCTTTGAAATCGGGCGAGCAGCTCAGGACGAGGTTGGACCCGCGGCGCTCGTCCGCCGTCTCCTCGTAGCGCTCTTTGCTGGCGCGACGTGGGAGGAAAAACCATCGCTGTAAGGTGTCGCTCCAGGCGGCCGACTCATGAATAAAATATCCTGTGGAAACGAATGAAGTGTGAATGAAGTAAAGAAGAGGGCCAGAAGTCGATTGAATAAAAAACAAGAACAGAGTTTCCTCACCTGGCGGCTCAATCCCCGTAGCTACTTTCATAGATTTGTACCTGGGAACCCAGTTTTCGTGCTGCACGTTACCCCGGAAGCCCACCACTTTCACCCACTCTGGGTTGTTGTTGACAAACTCGCCTTCAGTGGTTGTCCACTCTTTCCCAAGGCCACCAATGTACAGCTGTTCATCCTTTACTGCCAGCCACTCAGCTTTAAACCCTGACAAGCGAAAGCACAACTACATTTAATTTGACATTTAATTGAATTGTTCTTGTGGGCAGCTGCAAGTTAGTAGTCAAGTTGCACAGTGTCAATTTTAGTATAGATCAGCAGCTTTAGATCATGACAATGCTAAAGTGGTTTCATCATAGAGCCTGGTGTAGTTTACAGCAAGCTTGAAACTTGAAGGTTCCTGTTTTTTTTCTGAATAAAGTTTTTTTCATCGTGGGGTGACAGCTTAGGTCAGATGGTATAAACTCAGCCAAAATTGGGTGTTGCAACATGATCTTAAACTGATATCAAAACTTGTTAGATGATGGACAAATTTAACTTTGACTAAATCAAACATTCCCCTAATCTGTTCAGAATTTGTGGACTCCGGTCATAAAGGCCACGACTGTGCGAGGAACCCATCAAATGTACATTAAAGGCAAACATTCTTCAAATATCCTTGCTGATGGCTACAAGAACCACATGGCTGAGGTACAACTTATTTAGCAACATTTAACCAAATAGTTTGATGGTGAGTGTGTATGTTTGAATGTGACCCAGAATTAATAATTTTGACTCTTTGTAAATTAGAAAAAAGGAACAATAAATTGAGACGTGTATATCTCTGCAATCCTGACTCAGTGGGTAGAGTAGTCGTCTTACAATCAGCAGGTTGCAGGTTTAATTCTAGGCCTCAAGTTGCCTACCATGTACAAATGTAATGTGGTTCTATGTAAAGCATAGTCTCTTTCTTTCAGAGACTTTATGCTAAATTAAAGCAATCTTGTTTGATAACTCTCTGGATGTCTTCCAAACAAAAACCTTGAAAGAACTTTAGTAATTATGGGGAACTATTAATTTAGACCATGTTACCAGGTCAGGATGCAACATTTGTTCTTGGAGGTACCAACTAAAAAAACAGAGATTATGTCTAAAACTTTGTCAAAGTACTGAATGATAAAAAGTCCATTCTTATACCTTTGGCAACATTCCCATCTCCATCAGGCAGAATAACCCAGGGCACAGCTTTGTCTCTGTCTATATGGTAGATGATACCCGTTCTATCGTCAACAGAGTAGAGTTTTCCATTGAACACCACCAAATCAGAAAGCTCCATGCCCCTGCCCTTCTCTGACAGGTGACTCTCCAGCACCACTTTGTCAGCGTCCCATTCAACCGCCACCTTGTCTCCACTCTGCGACACCAGCAGGTATCCCCTCCGCATGTAGCTGAACCACGTCAGCTTCTTCACACTGGCAGAGTTTGTGTCCAGGTCCGCGATAACCCCGATGCGGTAGCGCATTCCCTGCGATGTGCGCTCAGGTGCAGTTAGAGGGTAGGTGTCGTTGTACTGCGAATCAGTGTCCCTGACTGCGCTGTCATGGCAGGATCTCCAGCCCTGCGAGCTGTATGAGCGGCCTGAACCAAAGTGCATGAGGAGAAGCAGAACCAAGGCCAAGGATGCGACCACGGCCACGATGGGCTTCCACTTGAGCCGGAACCGAGGGTCGGTGGGACTGGCCATGGAAGCCAGCATGGGGAGGCCTCCTACAGAGATACGCAAAGGGTTCATAAGCTCATTCTGCTCCAGTCGAGTGTAGCCTGGAGGAGCAGACATGGAGGACGGAGGCCGAGAGCGACCTATGCAAAACGACAAATTACAATTCAGAAATTGGCATTAAAGAGACATGATCAAAAGGTCTGCATTTACAGGTCAACAAAATAAAACTCACATTTATCACACTGAGATATAATTAACTAATGCAACTCAAAAATTCAGTTTCTTCAGAAGTGATTACCTGCTGCAATAATAATGTAATTCGCACAAAAGGAACCTCAACCACATTTTGATTGAAAATAAATTGATTTAAAATCAGTCTGACATTTGGATATTAGAAATCCTTTTCTGATTGCTCATATCCTATACATTAGCTGATGCCATATTCTTCAAAGTGAAGAGAAATGAAAAATTTTTCATATATTACACTACATATAATAAATGCCAGTTTTACATTTTGAAATGAGTTATTTAAATTACTTTATTTTTCAAGGATATTCTAATTTATTAAGATGCACATGTAAGGTGGCTCTACAAGTAGTGAATGAGTAGGTTGCTCTGGTTCCACAAGTGCAGACATCCTTTCAAAACACGAATATGAGTTACTTAATCACTGCCTTCTTTCTGAGTCTTTAGTTCAGACTGTATTCAGTTAACTTTTGCTCTATTGTATGCTCTCACGAGTGTGGTTGTTAAAGCATAACCAGGAGCAGGAAGAAGACTAGCTATGGGCGGGGTAAACATCAGAGCAGCCACCAATGTGCTTTGTCTGCGTGGACATTAGGAGGAGGTAATATAAATCAGAGGCTCCAACAGGTAAATCAGGAAATACAGCTCTAGGTGTGTGGATTACAAGGTCCAAAAGCAGACACTGACACTTAGACTTTTCTGATTCTTTCAATTATACATATTACATTTCAAGTAAGATTTTGGAATGTTATTTAAAGAAAAGATCAAGAGAGACTGAGGTTTTCAAAAAACTGGCTCTCCAAGGAATATCTTCAGCTGTTACATGGATTTGTAATGCAAGACAAAGACATTTTAGAATGCATAAAAAGATATAGAAAGATTCTAAATCATCAAATAATTGATTTTCTATATTCAAATGGAGAATCAAATTATCACCAACTTGTTGCTCAGCAGCTCTGTAGTAGTAATCTGCATATGAAATCTGTTGCTAGGTATGAAGTTTGTTGCTCAATTCTGAAAAATTTAATTTCAAAAGATCTAAGAAAAAAAAAAAGAAAGAACATCTAATAATCGTCTAAAAATACAGCCACCTACTTTGATCAAAGCACAGAACAGGTGGAATGACATTAAGTTAAGTGCATTTTATCTTTGGAGTCATGGATACCTCACACATACACAATACAAAACACATTGCGTGCGTTACGAGACTACAACCAAATGGCGAAATAACAAGTAATTTCTGTCTTATTTAAAATTTAACTTACTTTTCTCCACCAGCAGTAGTTATTTTAAGTTGTTTTATTTCTTGCTCTATCTGTATGTGTGGATCCGGTGAGTTGCTGCTTTCTTATAGCAATTTCTTGTGATTAAGATTAACACCAGTTCTCTTGTATTTCCCATTTTGAAAAATGGCTAAGAGAAATAGGCCTTTTCACATTGTATTTGTACCTCCGGGAAAAAAGAAGTCATAGATCCGTACTTACATTTGCATACATAGCCTCCATGATTTAAAAATGTCATTCAATAAGCTCTCTTTTTTTCTCTCACTTGCATAAAGATTTAGTGACCTGAATAAAGGTTGAAGCCTTAATTTGATTCAATTTTTTTTTCAATTTACAAGGCATGGCACACCACAGGAAGCTGCTGAAACAGCCCATAAAATACTGTAACCTTTCATTTCAGTCAATAATGACAAGGAAACTCAAAAATGCATGTGTGCTTTCACGTTTTAGAGAGCCTGTAACATTAAAGCTCGATTTAGTTCAGTACTAACTCAGCCTGAGGTCATGCGGCGTTTTTACCAAAACGAGACCCCGATCTGAAAGACCCTTTCATACAAGGGACCTCAGCCAAAAAGCAGCCCGTTATATTTTCAACATCAGGAACCACCCCGACAAATCTGCCCACCTCCACTGAAAGCTGGAAAAACACAGCTTACCTTTTCGCCTCCGTCCCCCAGAGTTCTTAACCTGAGTCATTAAATCTGCTAAGAAAGGCCCTCGTAGTCAAATCTGAGCTCCAAACTCCCTCTCTGCTCACTGACGATCTGCTATGCAACCGTGACCTACAGCCATTTCAGCACAGTGCTTGTGAACTCTGCCTACACTTGGAAGATTATGACCCAGTCCAAAGGGGCAACTCCAACACTGGAACAATTCAGTTATCGTTCATCAGAGTAATCCATAAATCACAGGAGCTAGGGAGGCACAGGCTGAACAAGAGCACAACCAGGTGAGAGGTGAAAGGCGGTCAGGAGAAAACAAACGCAAATCTTTGAATGGATTTTACATAACATGGCAGTTGCTATGATGCAATCAGCACTCTGACCGAGGCCACAGATCACTCTGCTTGGAGCAACACAGCTGATGTTTCTGGCCTACAATACCCTCTGTTAATTACTGACACACTCCTTCTAGGCTTTGGGTCAAAAACAATATTCTTGCTCATAATCAAAGGACACACAATCAGTGAGGCTGATATGAAAAAGGACAGCCAAGAAACAATAAATGCTTTTATAAATTATTAGCTAAATACCTCCAAGTGCAGTAGTTTTGACCAAGCAATATTACAACACAGTAAAACCCAAATTTCCAACATTGTTGCATCCATGTATGGGTATGTGTGAGACTCTAGGGATGAGCCCAACATGCACATGCCAGTCTGTTTACTTTTGTATGCTACAGAGACATTAATAAAATGTTTTGGTTTCATTGTTGGTAAAAACTGACCAATCAGAACCAAGTTAGGAGAAAAACATGAACATGACAATGCAACAAAACTTGTGCTGGTTTGATATGTTCTGCAGAGGCTTGATCTTCCCAGTCCAAGCAGAATCGCAGTGACACATGTGCATCTCTACAAAATATAGACAAAAAATAAATAAATAAAAATATAACAAAACTTCTGCATGTATTTTTTAAAATCTGTAATTAAATTGCTGAATTCATATTGGAAATTGTCATGTGCACAAATTGGGACTTAAAAGTTTGCACTCCCACCTTTAGGAGTACAAGACACGACAGCGGTTTGACCATCAGCTTGAAATACCACAATCCGATGCATGACCATGAAGGTCACAAAGATTCAAATGTCCTTTCATCATGGAGCGACTCTGCCATCAAAGCTTCTTAAACTGGTTAGCTATGCGGAATCTATTAGATGCCATTTTTACATTCAGTCTGCAGATCACCTCCTGCAACTAACTTTAGGAATCACAAGCGTAAAAGGCACAACTCTGAAATCCTATAGGTGATTTTACAGCCCAGAACACATTAATTCAGATATTGCCCTCTACTAAAAAAAATAAATAAAAATCTTGCTGCTGATTGGGAACACCTATGACTTTGATTTTATTTCTTTTTTAAGAGCACATTTATGTCGGTACATAAATATCATTTTTTTATTTTATGTTGCCATTGTTTGCAGACAGGAAATGTAATGGTTAATTAGATGTATTTATTTATTTATTTATTCATTTATTTATTTATTTTACCTAAGATGACACAGAAAAGCAGGTGTGGGTGTGCTGTAACTATCAGCCAAAATGAAGTTGCTGAAAAGTAACTAATGAAAGTAATAATTATTGCTCAGTTGTACACCATATGTCAGGTGGCTTAAAGGAGGATCCTGCAATGTTCCCTTACTCACAAGATAACCTAATGTTTTTATTATTATTATTATTATTTATTATTATTTTTAGCCTCACTCTCCCAAACATGCAAACAAGAACAAAAAAAACTGAAACTTAAATGAGCACGACCATCTCTGTCTGCTAACCAGCCGACTGACAAAGCGTATTTCACCTGACTAATTAACCAGGAAAGATCAGTATATCATAAATAACAGTAAGAAAATGTTGTAGATACCATTATTAGAACTGTAACACATTATTTTGGCATCAAATAACAAACAGTTGTTGCCTTTCTGTTTAAAACTGAGGAAATTAGATCATCTGAAACAATTTTGCTGTTGTAACAGAGGACATAGTCTACAAAGTAATAAACAATGCTATTGGTTTGTGGTGGTTTGTAAACATTATTTCTTAATTTGCTTTTATTCACAACTATTGTGGCAACTAATAGGTATTTGCGATTGCTTGAAACTTGTAAATGTCCAATTTTATAAACTGAGTGTTGGTTCAGTAAGTTCAGTAATTTAACCTGAAGCTACAAATCTCTACAAAGGGCAGCATCACTAAAGCTGATGATTCCAAGAAGTCAGGTGGACTTCCTAAAAGTGGGATCGACACATGAAGTGATGCAAGGAACGTCATAGATCTGGTGTTGTCCAATAGGAGGGCTTTGCTCCAGGAGGCTTCGGGTTTTGTTTCCGGGAGACATTCCGTTTTATTTATAGGCAGGCCTATAGATATTAATTTTAAATAACCCAACACCTGAACTCCAACAGCTTCACCGAGGGTCTCAGAAGAAAGGAAGTCTGTTAATGTTGTGTTCCTTTACACACGTATGACTGAAGCTGGGTTATCATGTTTGTGTCCTGCCAGAGTCACCGATTAGATACATAGATGCTGTGACGAATCAGATGACACCTGAGATGTTTCAAGTCGTACACCCTCCTTCAAACTCACCCCAGATATTAGATCTTCACCCGGTGACAGCAATCAGCGGCTTCGAGCACTTCAGGTGTCATCATCGCGCCGCTTCCTCCTTCTTTCTTACACAGACAAAACTGTCGTTACTTCCTGTCATTGCCGATGACGACAGCAAGGTGTCAAGTGATGTGTCAGTCTCAACCGAGCCGACAAAATATGCCTGTTCAGTTACATCGCGCTGGGTACTACATTTTTGTACAATTTCCTCGAATACAAATACAATTTCAACCATTGATGTAAGCATCTGACCAATATTTCTCAACGATAAATCAAAAGTTGGCCGAAGCAAAGTGTCATTTAGGTGCAGACCGAGCTGAGCCAAATTGTTTAGATCTCATAGGAGGGCCGAAAATCCCATTTCATGACGTAGCACAAGAGCTAGCGTTGCGTTCAGGTTCTCTGGAAAACATTAATCTGGGAAGTAAGTCTTTGTAGTACAAGGTGTAATCTATGCTTTGCTTTGTCTCAGAAGTGGGTAGACTACCCTAACATTGTCCTCAAGTTAAAGTAGCACGACATCAACATATTTTTACAAGTAAAAGTAAAAATTACCCGTCTAAAGCGCTACGCAAGTATGTATAAACGTTTTTTGCAAAAAGATAAGCAATTTCAAGCAGAAACTTCTTTTTCAATCTTCTTATTAAACTAATATTTAGGTAATTAATTATGTTAAACAGGGTGCAGTACTTCCAAAGACAATATGTACTGTATATTCACAAGAAATAGCACAGCTTCAGCAGATATAAACAAGAAGTCTCATTAACATGTAGGTGTATGTAAGCCTGTGTCTGGTCCATTTTTGTTTAAAATGTTGTTCTTAATTCAGTGAAATTACTCGGAATTTGACAATAGTTTAGGAATACTTCATGGTAATATCACTCAAGTAAAAATACGACATAGTGTAATTTTTCCCCTAAAAATATTTCTCTGGTAAATATAACTAGTTACTACACACCACTGCTCAATTTAAACAGTAGTTATTGTTTAGCATGCTGTCACCCACTTCAGTAAAGACCTTGTTACTGACAGGAATCTAACTACAGTACATTTTTAGACAAGCTAAGTAAAAAAACAAACAAAAAAACAAACAAACAACTAAATAAATACATAAATTAGCACAACATGTGCCAAGATAAGAAACCTGAAGCCTGGACCAATGCTTCACCCTAGCATCTGAATGTTGAAGCTGAAACCACATCGCAAATGTGGCCTGAGCTTCCTGTTCTCCACTAATATCAGTGACACCTATTGTGGTATGCCATGTTGCTGCTGCAGCCTATTTGCTTTGAGGTTAAGCAAGCTGTGTTTTCAGAGATGGCATTCCTCATATTTCAGCTACTGCTTCCTCTATATCATCTTGAACCAGTTCACTCATCTTCAGATGACCACAGCAGGTGTCTTAGTTCTATCTAGATATCTAAATGCATTCAGCGGCTGCCATACTATTGGAACACGTTCACAAGAAATTCAGCAGGCGTGCCTAATAAAGTGTCCAATGAGTGCATATCCTATCATTTATTCTGAACAGAATTTATTAATTACAATTTATCAATAATGCTGGGCCTCTTTTCAGTCAGAAGAGGTTCCTGTAACCATAAACCATATTAGTGAAGCACAGCTATTAAAACAGTCTTTTTACAGTTTAGGAGTTTCCTAGTTTGTGGATTGCCTTCACAAAGACAATCCCATCTCAAATATTTGCACAAAGTAAGCGCACAGGATATCAATTATGGGCTGACCAAGAGAACCCGGAAGTTTTTATTTGGCAAACCCCATCTGATACAGAACACTGGATAAGGCACTTGAACAATTTATTTTAATAAGAACAGTAAACATGTTCAAAAAGTAATCGAGGAGAAAAAAAAACTGTATTGTCATGTATCTGTTTTTAAAACAGGATTAGGTAAGATAATAAATATATCTTCAAATTTTCCCAAAAATCAAAAACCTTCACAAATGTAGCCTCAAATATATGCTAAAAATTGCTAATCTAAACTAAAAACATGCTCACCAACCAGTTTGGGCAAAATGGAAAACAACCCAAAACATAAAGAAAAATAACAATCAACGTAAAAACAATAATCTTACAAAAAATGACTACCAAGATAAAGGAAGATCACTTCAACTGCCAATCAAAGAAGACAATAAATCTTTGAGGATTAAAGCTTTTCAGTGGTTGATCATAAAAAAGAAAATACAGTAGTTCGAGAAGTGATATTAATAAAAATAAAATAAAAAAAAACTGGTGACTACATTATGGGCATTTGCAACCATAAGTTGTCATTTTGCCAAGCTAAACTGACAACTTATGATTGTGGAACAGCTCCACATTAACATCAGAATACCAAACTAAAGTACTGAACAGTAACACATTTGAAGAAAAACTTCACTTTCCTATTTTTAATAAAAACAAAATGCATTTCTCGAGGAACATAGAATTCATATCACTTTGTTATCATTTGACACAGAAACATCTCAGTTGTACACAAAATTGAAACCAAAGGAGCTGTGAAACTGTGGCAGGTGTCTTGGTTTTAAGACAAACATTGGCATCTGACTTTGTCCTAAATGGTAAAGAAGAAAAAAAAAAAAAATCACTTTTGAACATGAAAGAAAAAAAAAAAATCTCTCTAGATTTTATTTTTTGTCAAACAGCACAACAAAACATCCACCGTACAATGTGCAACTATAATGCAGCAAACTAAAACTCAGTGCCCAAAAATATGCAAGAAAATGGAAGTGCTGAAGATAATCCCAATTTGGAACAAAACCATTGGCACATTTTTTTTTATCTATATATCTTTTTTTAAGAAGAACTCCCTCCCATTAGGATTCGTGTGTGAATCTTTGTCCTTCAGTAAGTTGGAGGTTGATACTCTCCCTGTGGCCCTTGGTTGTTGGTGAAAGGCGCTTGTTGGTAGCTTGACGGGGCAGGTGGGTACGGAGAAGAGTGGTCCTGGGCGGGGTCTGTGTAATCCTGATTAAACTCACTCACTCCTTGGCGATATCGTCCTAATGCAAAATAGGACAAAAGAGCCTGTAGAGAGAGATGTCTGTATTAACTAAGTGTAAGAGGTTTCAATCCCTACAAAATTCAAACAAGATCAAATTCTGTGAAGTCCTTTGAGGGGTCCAAGAGCTCACCCAGGTAACGATCGAGAAAAAGGAGAATGCAATCACGGCCCTGGCGGCGTCAGCCTTGACAGCCTCGATGTTGGTTTTGGTCCACTGGCTGGTCAGGACACAGAAGCAGACGAACCAGAGGAATGTCCAAGCCCCTATTTAAAAGATTTAATTTTTTGATTTAAAAAATCAGGTTATAGGTAGGATAAAATATGCACGTTTAAAATGTAGGTAGGGTGCAAAATCCTGAAAATCAACTTATTTCTATTTTATCCATATGGTTTACACAAATGCAGTGAGAACACTCCACATTAGGACCATGTATATGTCACAAATGTACCTTTATTTTGATATAACTGTACACAATATCAGTTTTGCAAATAACTGCTTGGTTGACTGGTAATTATACTCTGAATTCTTTGACTTTAGAAGGTGTTTTAGGAGGGCACATGTGATGTAAACTAAAAACATTTGCTCTTAGTTTACATCTGTCAACTGAGGTGTTTCTCAACCAAATTGCTAAATTTTCAATACGATCAATTATTAGGATAGACATAAGAATTAAATTTTTATCCATCTTGGTGATGTGTCTTCAACTAAACTAATGCAGTAAGACAACATTATATAGTTCAGTCTATTTAACGCCACGAGTACTTTCTAACACAATCTTTTCAAATATCTTGCAAAAGTTCTTGATGTTCTCTTCCAAATCAAAAACATGATTTGTTTTTACTACTAAACTTGTTATTAGGGTTCTGAGCCCATGGGAGTGAGTGGATGGCCAATGCCAGGGACGGCTGTTCGCCTGCTCCCTGCGGAGGTAGAGCTATGTTAGAAAATACGCATTTCAGCTTATAATGCCAAAACTAAAAGTCACATGAACAAAATTGATGTGGGCAAAGTTTCTTAGATTATCCAACAGAAGAGTCACTGTGCAAAAGTTGTTGGTCTAGAAATGTGGCGTCCCTCCACCCCCATCTGGTGGGAGATGCTGGGCGAGGAACCCATTATAACTGCTTGCTAACTAGTGCAATACGATTTTCCTATACAGACTCAATTACTGTAGAAACTGAACTACATGCTTGAAGATGTAGATTTGAGAGAATCATCTAATATATAATTTTATAAGTATTAGATGTTCTGAAAACTGCTTCACATCCATCAGACTGAAAGATGTCAGGGACTTTGTTTTTCATTTGTACTAAATTAAACCATTAAAAGATGGTTTAATTATTTAAAGTATGATGTCTTGCTTTGGTTTGGAGATATTTTAGAAAATTCATTCAGTCAGAAAGTTTCTGTTTCAGGATTTTTATTTTTTAAATTGCACATGTGACCATAATCAAACCTGAGTAATGGCTTGGGAAATTCAATTAAATTCAAAAAAGTACTTTTTTTTAATCCCACGGGGAAATAAAATCTCTTCTTCGAAGAGATACAGATGGCACTGGGCAGGAAGGAACTATAGCAGTCTGTAATTGGACAAGCCTTCAAACTGCAGATTTAACCAGGCTGATAAACTTTTACTTGTTGGGATGTTTGCAAAAACAAAATGACCACTTATCATGTCTGTATCTCCTTTTTTGTTTAATCTGATACAAATACATAAAAAGGAAAAAAAACACTCACCTGAAAAGGTTAGATCTCCAACAACGATGTATTTCCTCTCTTTGGCATTACTGATGTTTGGGAAATAGGCGTCCAGTAGCAAGAAGATGACACAACCCAAGAAGGCCAGGATTCCAATTCCCACTGCATAGCTGCATGCACTGTCATTATTGTTGAACATGCATTTGGTTTCTCCCTGTGTATGTGGGTTAATGTAGCCTTCAGCTGTAATGCTTGCAAAAACCACTATGGAAAATACCTGCAAAAGAAGAAACAAGCAGGGTCAATTCCTGCTAGGCTTCCACTTGTGTAGCCCCATAAAAAGTCCCCAAAAAACCCAATAAAGAAAATGTGTGTTGCCTGACCCAGAGAAGTACAGTAAGCAGACCATGCTTGTTAAGTTTCAATTCCTGCCTGGTTTTAACAAAAATATTATTTTTTTAATAAAGAGGAACGAGTCTGTAAGTCACTCCACCACTCATAAAAAAAATTGCCATACTCATACCTCACTGTCTCTACCGTTTCTTCACATCTACATTTGTGTACACAGCATGGCTTTTTTTTTTTTTTTCATAATTTAAGAGCACCGACCATATTTTTTCAAAGCCCTTCACTTCAATCATTCATATAGTGATCCTTTTTTTAATTGAACATCTCTGACCTACATTTGAGAAATGACTAAATGCCATTGTTTTATAACCCTATATAGAATATAAAAACAAAAGATGAAGAGTTTGGGTGATTTTTTGTTTTGTGTTTAAAACAGAATACCCAGTCATGTGATGAATAACCTGTAGGGTGGCTCAGTGGTTAGATCTGTTACCTTCCAGGTTGAAATTCCAGTCTGGACTCTTTTTGCATGGAGTTTTCATGCAAAAAGATGGTTATCTTCAGTCCACACACATGACTGCAGGCCTAATTATTCACTCCAAGTGGACTTTAGGTATAAGTGACCAATTGTGAATGTTGCTCACATTTTTAATTAGGGCTGTAGCGACACACTGATCTCACGATAAAAAATGATACACAATGTTCTGCTCATAATAAGATATATAACACGATATTCAGCAAACAATATGATCCAATGTAATTCAATACATTTTTAAGATTTTCTGAAAGATTTTAGAGGGACAGAGTGATTATGGTGACATTTTGTCTGTTCCATAGACTTGGACTGAATTAATTGAACTGATGGTTTAATACTGGTGTAATAAATGTTGATTTTGTTATACATTTCCTTTGCTTTGTTTAAATGTTAATTGTGTGGCTTTGTGTATTTGGTTATGCAGAAAATTAACCTTTTTTGTCTTACTCACTTATGTTAGATAATGCAATTTATTAATGCAATTAATTTTTAATGTACATGTGCAACTTGGGTTAAAAATGTAATTTGTGATAGCAGTCATTTAATTCATGACAGGTCTCACATAAAACTCAAAGTAGGATTTAAAGTATTGATACTCGCGGATGAAAAATCAATACTTTGAGGAATAAAATATTGATAAATATTGTAGAATCGATAAAATTACACAGCCCTATTTTTAATCAAAAACTGCATTTTGAGCCCACACATTATTTCTCTCATAATGCAACTTTCCCTGTGTCAACAATAACACATTAGAAATATATTGAGATTTTTTTTAAACTGTTAAATGTGATCAGTCAGTAATCAGTTTAAAGTCGACTGACCTTTTTACCTGCTCTGAAATCCTCCTACTATGTAAAGTTTAACTACACTGGTATAGAAAAGCAAAGAGGAAGGAAGGCAGGCAGGCAGCAACAGATGACGCTGGGAAATTTTTTACAGTTCCAGTGAACTACTAACACAGCAATACGTGCAGAAGCACAGCTACATGTTTTGTTTCCCTGCTCTTTTCTTTCCCAGTTAAGTACTATTTGTGTAGCTTCCAATCATTAAGTAGACCACAGGTACATGTTGTCCCCCTGTACAGTATTTGTCTCTTTTACTGCAGTGACACAGCAGTGCACATGCTAGCCACATGCTACAATCAACTAACGACAGCTTAAACATATTATGGACACTTTTTGAAAGTTTAGAATCGGCTCACACTTGAGAAGCGCTTAATGTGCAATTCAAAGCGCACATACAGCCAACAAGCAGTTTAATCGATACTTCTCTGTGAAGCCTGGAAGCTGACATATGTTAGTAACCTTTAAGGTTGACAGTTGCTAACGTTAACGTCTAAGTCACTCACCCAGCTCAGGAAGCGCAGAATAGTCTGTGGTTTCTTCACAAAGCTCTCAAAATCAAAGGCCCCGCCGGCCAGAGAGGCACCATAAGCATTGCTCTGCATTATTTCACGCTATGGGGGGAAAAAAAAACGCTGTCAGGCAAATTTAAGACGAGTTGTGAACTCTTTCTGTCAAAGTTCGGGAGGAGTTTCGATCTATAGCAACCTACTTCCTGGGAACTTTTTTAAAGACCGCCCCCTTTTTGATGCGTTTAAGATTAGCTCGGAAAGATCATTTAAAAAGTGTATTTGTTGCATTTTCAGATTTAAAAAACCCCAAAACAAACACAAAAACAACAACAAAAAACATTCACGGATAAAAGTCTTAGTAATTAATCTATACTTATTTTTCAAGCGAGTTCATTATAGGAATGTCTAAATATCAATAAATGTTTCCAGGAACCAATAAACAGTGCAATAGCACTTTAGCATCGACCTTTGGCTTCCTTAACTTCAACCACCTGTGGTGCGTTGTCATGTGTTTTTTTTTTGTACACTGCTTACTCTGTGTAAGAACACAGGAGGGTGCCACAACTGCGCCGCCCATAAAAATCTAATCTAATATTATGATTGAATATCATGTGATATAATTGTACACTATTGGCTTGTAGCAAGAAGGTTCAGGATGCGAAGTCCAGCCTGAGGCCTTTCTGCATGGGTGGTACAAAACAGATTGTGTGGACTTTTTAAATTGTCCATTATGTGTATGTAAGTGTGTGTGTGTGTGATTGCGTGTCTCTGTGTTGCGCTGCGATTTATTGTCAATGTACTCCTCACCTCACCTAATAACTGCTGAAGATCATGTGCCCATAACCTTGCATGGACACGTGGATGTGCTGTGTGACATTTTGGTCTTTGTCCTTTTGGCGTTAGAAAGTAAGTTGCAGTTCTAGATTTTGACCACTGGATGGCAGTGTGCACTCAAGTGATTTCCCAAGGGATTTCAGAATGCAAGGGAAAACAAACCAACAAAGATATAAAGTATCTATTTGATTGGATTTAAAATATATATATATTGTCATAATTTTTGTATACAGTTATCAATATTATTAGTGATAATATTAGTACTACCACAACATGTTGCGGTGGAGGACCCAATCAGTTTATGCATAAATTACTGAGTAAAGTTCAAACTTTAAACAAACCTGTTTAATGCCAGAATCATAAAAATCATCAAAAACATAAAGTCAAATGTGCCACTTCAAAAACAAAATGTCAATCTCTTCATATTTGACATACAGAAACCTGCAGATATAAGAGACCGCAATCTAATTAAAAATATTACCAATTTATATTAACTTGTTTTTCTGTAGTTTCCTCTGCATAGAACATGTCAAAGACGCAAGCATAAACTAATTGCAGATAAGCCACAGCTGTAAGAGAGAAAGAGGAAGTGTGGCTTTGTCTCTTGTTTGTTTCTGCCCTTTGCCCAATTTATTTAGTCACTTCTTTCTTTTTAACATATTACTTATTAGTGTGAGACATTGATGCCCATGTACGTGAAAAAGCCCGAGAGAAGCATTTATTCTGTGCATATCCCAGGAAGAAACAGAACATTTTACTCTTTCTTGTTCCTTAAGCAGCTTTGCATCTTAAGAAGGAACTGGTAAGCTTTGGTGATCTATTTTCAGTGTTTCTGATAATCCACTACCCCCAGCAGCAATATGTGGTTGATGTGGACTAAGCCAGTGTAAGTTTCACAGCAAAGGGTGATCAGCATCAACCATGGCAAACTGTGGGAGCTTCAGTGTCAACATTTGTGAAGAGGATTATGACTATGAGTGAGTTTTTTGTTTGTTTTTTCTTTCCATGTGATGCGTATTTTTTTTTAGGACATTCAATGTTGAACAGTACTCAAATTTAAGTAAACATTAAGCAAGAGGTTATATGTTTCTTTAAACTCTTGCAGTATTTAAAGCCTTTTCTCCTTTTCAGAACTGAAGCATCAAAGGATTAAGTTAATTTAACGGCGTAATTTAGTTTCGTGAAAACAAAACGCTCTATTATTAAAAGTTATCCAGGAGGACTTTGCTGAAAGACTGTAGGATATTTACTCAGTGTCATTTCCACTCGCTTGCAGAAACCTTGGAGAAAGTGGACCCAGTCAGGACTCTTTCCAACGCTTCAAAGATCCAGCATATAATGTTCAGGGGAATCCTGAAGACATGCAGATGGAAATGTTCACAAAAAACTCAGACACGTCTGGTATTTACTCCAACCAAAGTTTTCAACTCAGAATATTGATATTATATTATATAATAATATTGTTTATTTTATTAAAATGCCAATAAAATAAACTATGTTTTTCAGACAGCGAGTCAACAAGCAGCAGCAAAGAATCATCTAATGGATGCCGAATGAGATCTTTGCAAAGAAACAACTGGTCAGCCGCAACAAGGAGGATACTCTCCTCCATGCCCAGTCGTAAAACTGGTTAGATAAAGCCCACTTTTGACAATATTTAATCTACACAACTGAGATATTTACAGTTTCTTTCCTTACTTTCACAGGGTTACATAGTTCTGCAGGCATGGCTGTGCAAGCCAGGCAAACATGTGCACTACCGAAGCACCAGACCTCATCCCGTGTCTCCCTCCACATCCCCAGTGAGACCCAGGATGATATCACATCACCAGAGTTTGAGGAAATCAGTACTGAAGGTAAACAGAAAATACGAATTGACCAAAAGGAAAGTATAAACAGGCAACACTCATACTCTCAAGGCGAAACTGTTTCTGTGTTGACGATATCCACAGACAGAGCAAATAATTTGGCTGGTTCAGGCTTGTGGTGCGCTGAAACCAATAAGGAGCAGCTTATTGGTTACTCTCCGAGGCCTCTCTGAGAGTGAAGGCATGTGTAAGCTGCGAGCCATGCCACTCAGCCTGGCGGACAAGATGGAAATCAGGTAAATGGAGCAAAGATCCCGTTCACATATGGCACGAATATCCTGAGCAATCCAATCAGCCAGGTTTTAAACCGGGTGTGACCATTGTCCTAAACTTTGGGACAGCTTCCCACAAATCACATTTGGAGGTAACTAATGAGGCGAAGTGTGGATGAAAGTGTACCAAGGATCTCCTAAAAAATTTTTGACTTTTCTGAAATGACTCCCCTTGAACAACTGCCTTACCTAGGAATCTCCTGTTAAAAGATATATAAACAAGAAGGTCATTAGCGAGCCTCCAATAATTGAGCTTTTACATGGAATCGTCATCAACAGCTTTAATTGTTTCATAGTTTTAGTGGCTAGAATTCTAAGTTAAAAAGGAAGCTCTTTTTAAAGTAAGGGATGTTTTCATTAGTGGATATTATTTAGTAGAGAGAGTGAGAGTTGTTTGTCGTATTTGTAGCCTTTGAATTCCTTTTTGTGGCTGAGTAAATTTGCCCTCACTGGCCTTCTCATGAAGCACATGTGATCTATTGCTTGTTTACAGGAATCCAATTGCATAACAAAATGAAAACTCTTTAGGCCTCTAGATTGGGATTTAATTTTGAAAAGTTGCTGTTTAATAAAACTATTATCACACTTGTTTTGGAGTTTGAATAAAAAGCTGTGTGCTTTTTGCCAACATTTGGAGTAACCTATTTCTACTTATCTGTTTTCACAAGGAAGCATTCTTTTAGCCCTTTAGCCAAGAATTCGGTCATCAACAGAAACTTCCCTTGCCATAATCTTCCATGCGTGTACCTTTCAAGGGTAGGTTAAAAAGGTTTACTGCTCGTATAAGGTTTGAACTGTTTATTGGCTATTGACTGCTTACTTGTGGTTTGTTTGCTTCCTCAAAGATGTGGCGCCATTGCAGATATACCCCCCGATTTTCTACCTCTCTCAAGTTGTGGAACTCATCCATGAAAAAACTGAGTGGACGTTATGGAACCGGAGTTCTCTCCTACTTCACTTTTCTCCGAATGCTCCTGTTCATCAACCTGCTTTTCTTCATTATTACCTTCTTGTTTCTAGTTCTTCCTCAAGCCATCCACCCTCCACCTGACTCCCATCGCAACTCTTTCTCTTGGATTGAACTTTTCACGGGCATGGTGAGTTGGTTGTACTAAGCTTTATTTGTTTCTATAGTTCTTATTTCACAAATTTGATCTGAAACTTGTCTCAATGTTTCATCTTTGGCAGGGTTACCTTTCTCAGAGCTTGATGTTTTATGGTTACTACTCAAACATCACAATTAAAACTGCAAGCATAACATCTATGGTACCTTACTGCATACCAACTGCCTACTTTTTTACCATCACAATTTCCTTCTTTATTATCTGCATTATTCTGGTGTACAGGTTGGTATACAATATTCATTTCAACATATTTTGCTTTTTTTTCTCCATCAGTTGTGTGTATGTGACGGTCATTTTCCTCCTTGCAGCATGTCCAAGTCTTTTGGGAAAAGCTTTCAGGTTTTCAAGTCCGACGGGAATCTCTCAGAAAACGTTTTCTGCTCCTGGGACTTTAAAGTCACCAAAAAGCCTTCCATCAGACTTCAGTCTGAGAAGATCAGCACTCGACTCAAAGTATGCAACCATTTTATTACTACATTTGTAACGACAGCAAATTTATACTCGAAGTCCTAGCTTGTTTTCTTTCTAAAACTATTAGATTAATTCAGTGACACTAATTCTAACACAGAAAACTTCTCACGCATTTGCTTTCACACCTCTGGTTTTGTCTTGCTCTTTTGAAGCATGGTGTTTTGTGTGAGATAAATGTGGTCAACATCTTGTTTGAGAATGATGTTGCCCTAAAGTTTACATAACTTGTACACAGCACAAGAATCAAATTTAGAAGACTTAGGTTTGAGAGGTCATTTTCTGAATAACATCATCAATCTTTGCAAAGGAGTTTTATCCTATCCTTGCAACATTTACTGCATTTTAAACAGGTTGGGGTCTGGACTTTGATTGGACAGAAGGTTTCCTTCTTTCACATGACAGCCATGTCAGTTGTTGCAAACAGGGAGCAACAACCTAGCCTGTCCTTCATCTAGCCTTTATACACTACTTTGAGTCAGAAGATTCAAACAAAATGCATTTGAGTTACAGTGACAATGTGACAAAATGTGAATAAATTCAAAGATGGTGAAAAATTCTACAAGGCAATGCACAGCAAAGTTCATAATTTACTCACTGACAAAGATTCAGTCATGTAACTACAAAACAAGCTCAAATAATACCTCCTCCACACATGTTTGACAGCTATAAAATGTATTTGTGCTAATATGCTTTTTGAGTTTTTCCCACACTGCATACTATGACCAAACATCTCAACTTTAGTCTCTTTTGTCACTGGTAAGGATTTTGTGGCCCATTTGCAACTTTGAAAACTTCATTTGCAAACAAAAATATTTATGTCTCTGTCATACCACCTAAAAATATGGAACGTAAAAGACGTAGTTTTTTCTTTATTTTTTAATTGACATTGAGGTATATGTACCAGGACACCCACTTCTGAAATGAATGCCAACTTTAGTGTTTTCTTCCCATTAGTGATCACTCTGACTTTAAGTTATAATCCTTACCATATCGACATGCAGCAGCAATCTTTTCTCTAACACTCTAACAATCATTCCTAAGGCGATTAGGTATCGCTGATGTCCTTCTTGGCATTGTGGCATCACACAACAGTTCTCTCCAGACCCACTCAATATTGAAGCTTCTGTTTTGATAGAGGTTGTGTCCCCTGTACTGCTCAATTCATTAAATTAGTTTCCCTCTTGAATCCTGTAAATACAGTTGGGACGTAGTATTTTATTTCCTCTTTGCCTGCACCGACACAAATGTAAAGATCCTTTTTCTCGTGTCTATATGTGTGAGAGTAAAACTGTTAAACACCACTGATGACGGTGGTTAACATTGAATCATTAGTTATATGGCTCCACCTCAAGCCGACTGCTCTTCCAACAGGAGCAGCTTTCTGAGCTGACCAGCGGAGAAGAGGAAAGGACTCTCATGCAACGGTTCCGCAACTTCCTTGTGCATGTGGCAGCATGGTTCATTTGCCTGGCCAGCATCTTCTTCAGTGCCTTGGGTGTCTACTTACTTTCAAAGGTTAGAGGAAAAGTCAGAAACTTGACAGATTTCAAGCATACATGAGAACTCCCTTGAGTCTCCTCACCACTGAGGCATACAGAAAAGACTTCCTGTCACATTGATTTAGTTCTGCTTTTCTCTTCTGCCATGCGTTTTTATCAGAAGTACATTTTAACACCATCAATTTTACCATCAAATGCAGGGTACAAATTTCTCATGTGACATTTATTGCATTCACGACAGACTTTTATAAATACATATGTAGCTTTCTTCTAAGAAGTTTTCGCAATGTTTCAGTGTATCATTATAGGGGAACTTAGAAGGACAATAAAAGGACTAGTCGGAAATAAAAGTTGAATTTTTATGTATTCTTGTTTTGTCCCCATCACAAGTTGCTCTGAACTTTATGCTCCTTACTGTGAGTTATTCTCCTTCTTCTACAGAAGACCATCAGTGACGTGCTTCAGAATCTTGATTTGCTGTTCATGGCTGCAGTGGTGTCTGGCTTCAACCTACTGCTGCCTGGGATCTTCAATTTCTGTGCTTGGATCGAGAAGCATAATTCGCCCAGCACACGTGTTTATGTCTCCATCTTCAGGTGAGAGGCAGTATTTAATCAGTCAAACTCATTTGCATTGCAACAAGGCAGCTGAAAGTGCTTTAAGTCAGTGGTCCCCAACCCCCGGGCCGCGGACCGGTACCGGTCCGTGGACCAATTGGTACCGGGCCGCGCAAGAAATAATTTAATATTTCCGTTTTATGTATTATTTGAGCCTGGAGGATCTTTTATATTGAAAATCCTTTAACCGGATTCTCTTGGTTAAGGCTTGCACACCAACCTTGAGCCCACAAGCAGCAAAAATGATTCAGAAACAGATCAGATGTCTTTGGGAAGGGCAAAAGGCCCAGAGAAGACACAGGAGAGTGGATTTATCCCGGTAGGTGATTCCCACATTTCAAGCTGCTCTGCATGATATGGTGACTGGCTCGTTAATGAGGCAATGAAGCTTCAAACTGCTTCGCCACGTAGAGACCAAACACCCTGTGCATAAGCAACACTTCAGGTGTCATTGTCTGTCATCACTCCCAGATGGGACCGTCTCGTAGCAGAGAAACAAGCTCAGGGCTCCCATTAGTCGTGACTTAAAATTTTCGCGAAACTAAAATGTTCGTTTTTGTGGCGCATCTGTATCTTATATTGAAGGGATATGTAAACGTTACTATAGAGACCAGAGTCAGAGAGAGTTAGGGCAGTGTTCGAGAGGAGTGGAGCTTGTGAGTTTTAGGTCTGGTTCACACGATTTAAGGATTGTTGGCCGATTTTCCAAACCTCTGTGACCACACACGACACGAGCCGATAAAAGTCCGTGTGTCCAGCTACATGGCAGGAGCAACACACCACAAACCGATTCCACTCAAGAACATCCCGATTCCAGAAGAAAATCCAGTAAAACCACCAACATACCATAGTGAATTCAGAATAATAAAACACGGATGATAATGTAGAAGCAGTAGTGATAGTTTGTGGACTCAGTTTAAGCGATATAAGAAAAGGCGTTTGATAAAAGACGGCGGGAGCAGCCGCTCTATTTGCTGCACTATGATTTGGAGGTGAGTTATGTTTTTTCGGAGTTAACATTTCTAACTGAATAAACATAACCACAAATAATACACATATATCAAAATGACCTTTATATATAGTAATAAACATTTCCCCAGAAATGTTTCTGAAACGGACTCTCAGTTGCGCCATGTCAACTGTTTGGGATTCCCTCCGTTCTTACATCACTGCACTTTCTGATTGGCTACCTGTCACATTCAACAGGCTGCGTTTTCGCTCCCAGTCAGAGAAAATCGCAGAGTTGCATTTTTGGTGCTAAGCCATTCAGTGATTTATAAACTAATAACAGTGCTTCAAAATCTCTTTTCTGAGCTACTGGAAGTCAGAGCACATTTTCCTGGTAGTAAAATATTTATCTTCCTGAATGTGAAAATTCTCAGGAACCCAAACCTGTGCCACCACACACGACACGAGCCGGTAATCGCCTTAATCTCAGGAATGTGAGAATTCTTAGGAATTCTCACTAATGTGAGATGTAGCTTTATTGTTTTTTTTTCTTTCTTTCTTTTTTTAAAAATATATTTTAAAACATTTTAGAAACAATAAATCATTTTCCTTCCACTGTGCTACTATGTTCTGCTTTGGACTGTTGTTTTAATATGACAGTCTGAAAACGTTTATTGGCATGAGTATCTGAACAAATACCTTCAACTAAATTATAACTGTAATCTTCCACCGAATATCTATTCTTACTGCAAAAGGAAGTGTAATGTTATTATTTTTTGGTCACAGATGCAGGAACATTGTTAAATGGGAAATGTTTCCGTCTTGAATTCACAGGAACCTGCTGCTGAAGATCAGCATTATTGGAGTGCTGTGTTACCACTGGCTTGGAAAAATTGCTGTGGAACAAGACACTCAAGTTTCAAAGGTTATTAGCTTCCCCTTTCTTAAACCTGTCTATGCTAATTACAAATGTGAAACCAGACAGTTATGTCATAAAAAAAGATATGTGATTCTTATGTGACAATGGGTGATGTGCTGTTTTTTTTTTTTTTTAACTTCTTAAAAAACAAATAGATTTTTCTTCTTTGTGTGTCTGTATAGTGCTGGGAGAATTTTGTGGGGCAGGAACTTTATCGCCTGCTCCTGATGGACTTCATCTTTACAGTGCTTTACACTTTTCTAGGCGAGTTCGTATGGAGGTAAATCTGAGCTTCATCAGTTATGTAAATACTTTGTAATGTTTTTACCTGGAGGAAATTACTTTCAGCTCACAACATGCTGTCTACCCTCCAGGATTTTCTCCCAAAAAATATTAAGAAAGAACAGAAAGCCTGTGTTTGACATTGCTCGAAATGTTCTGGAGCTCGTATATGGACAAACGCTGACTTGGTGATTGTAATACATTTGAAATTGATCGGCTCATTAACAAAGCTACCTTAGACTGATTTCCCGTTTTCTGCCTCCAGGCTTGGGGTGTTGTTTGCTCCTCTCCTCCCCGCGGTCCAAATTGCAAAACTTTTTGTGCTGTTTTACATGAAGAAGGTTGGCAAAGCATGTGTCATTGAGTCATTTCCAAGAAGAATGCATGAATATCCAGATAACATTCTTTCTCTTATCTTTCTGTTTTCATCTCCATAGAATAGTCTGATGCTCAACTGTCAGGCATCCAAAAAGCCCTGGAGGGCAACTCGTATGACAACAGCATTCATTACTCTCTTGTTCTTCCCCTCATTTCTTGGTGCTTCTGTTTTTGTTGCGTATACAGTGTGGATGTGAGTGCCATGTTACTTCTTGAATATGTTGCTTACAGAAAATATTGCCGTTTTACATAGCTGTGGTATAAAAACCGAGAGGGCACCCATGACTTTTAAGATAAATTTAATGCTGTTATTTTACTTGGATTAAAAAAGTGACTCGTATTTACATGTACATTTTTGATTAAAGATGTAAGCAGTAACTTAAACACCAGGAAAAGAGTAGTTTTAATCAGTGGAAGTAGGTTTTTGTTCTTTGCTATACAGGTATAGGACTGAAAGAATCTTCTTTATTCTCATTACTCAATCGATAGGCTGATTTACTCATCAAATTAGGCTCTATTGATTATCCATACTTCATGAGACTTTGAAAAAGACTTGTATTAACGTATCTCCACTTAGGCTAATTCAAGTCTGATCCAAAAAAAATAACAAAAAAAAACACATGGAACAGATGTATTCGAAGAAGGCCCAATAAATTCTTTCAAGGACTTTAGACCATCTAAACATGAAAACTATTTTGGAACCAAACTGAGCTAAACCAAAGATTGATGAGCATAACATAAAAAGGAAAATAATATTGTGTCCAAAACTGAAAGCTTGTGAAAGGAACAAAAAACATGCTTTCTTAAATTTTAAATCCCTTATCAATCAGCTTTACAAAAGTCAATATTGTATATTATGTGTCTTGACCATAATCTCCCAGAATCTCTGTCCTTTACAGAATCAAACCATCAACAGGATGTGGCCCTTTTAGGAACCTATCCAGTATGTTGGAGTCCGTGAAGCTGTGGGCAGAGAGGATGAAGGACTATCACCAAATTCTTTCTTGGCTCATTCGAGCTTACAATGCTTTCACAGATAACCCAATCTTCTTGTTCCTGCCCTCTGGTGTATTTCTGTAGGTCCTCATAATTATAACTAACCCAGATTATGTAATTTGCCTGATGTGGTCTAATGTTTTCATACTTTTCTCCTGTTTTCAGACTGGTGATATATTTCCGTATTCAGGTAGTAGATGGCCAAAGGAGAATCATCAGACGGTTAGAAAAGCAAATTGACGATGTAAGTGAAACCCTACTTTGGTCTAGAGTAAGTAAAACCTGACTAGCATGTTGGAGTCTGGGAAAAACAAAAAGAGAAAACAATATATTTTCCTTTCACTTCACCATTATGAGCTAACTTGTTTTGATCTATTGCATAAATCTCAACAAAGGGATTTGTGGGAAGCAAATTGGCGATGTAAGTAAAACCTTGCTTTTAATCTAGTTTTAGTCTAGAATAAAACTAAGCAAGCTCTTTGTTTTCTGTGTCTTCTATTATATGACGTGTAAAAAAACAATATTAACCAATGGATTTTAACATTGAATTCCTAGGTCTATTTTAGCCCAACACTTGGAGCCTTTAGCTTGTGAAAAAAGCAAGACACCAGTAAAATGTGAATTGAGCTAAATGTTGTTTTCTCTGTATTCAGGAAGGTAAAGACAAAAAATTCCTCATTACCCAAATGCAGTATTTGTATGAGGAAAATAATCCAAATTCTAGTCAGAGACACAGGTAAGCTGAGTTCACTTCCGTTTTGGAAACATTTCTGGTAATTGCAGAGCCCATAATTTCTAAAGGAATAACAAATTGCTCTGAGAACTGTCATGCATTTCGAATTTGTTTTCTTTTCAGAGGAAGGTGATTTCTCCGCGTTGTCAAGCATGCTGGTCGTTAAACAGTGTTTTCAGCACTGAGATGCCTGGACACTGAGAACCTCGCTCATAAATGCCAAAGAAAAAAACTGAAAAAGCAGCAACACGCTTTGTAAAATTTTGATATACTTTGTGATATTTGATTATTGTACAACAGGTTGAACTCTTCTGCATCCATTGACTATTATAAATAAAATACTTTGTATACTATGCAATTTTAGATTCACTTTAAAGTTTTTGTTTGTAAAATGCAAAAATAAAATTTTACTGCATATTATGTTTCTCCAAATGTGTCATGGGGCTTTAAACAATAGTCCACAAGAGTAATTCTGAGCTGTGACGTTGTCTTTCTAGAAATATTCCAGAAATGGTGTTTGCAGGTTTCTACAGCAAATCATATATTGGTATCATTTCAGTATTTTCCATGAAGGAAAATTTTCCTGTCAGCCTGGTGGAAAAACAAAAACTGCAGATCCAGTCACTCGATAAATGCCAACCTCTTAACTACAACACAGCTCTGAATATTACTGATTGTAATTTGGGCAAAGAACAAGAGAGTAGGTTGAATTCTACAAATACAAATCTTTACTTAAAATTGTACAACACTCTTAAAGCATGGACTGTCAAATAATTGAGGGCATTTTTCCTGAGATGAGTCAATTATCTTCAAAGGAACAAAATATTTTTACTGAGAGTTTCTTTAGTTTATCTTTGCTGATCAATGCCAAACCAAAATGCGTGGAAGAGAACTGAATAGAGCTGAAAGTGTCTGATAGAGATCTGCAATGGCTGGAAGGCTTTATAACAGAGAAGTGGGTGTTGAAAACCTTTTACTAAACAATCTCTGTCTGCAAAACAGATGGACTTCTGTAGCAGTGGCAACAAAAAAGTTTCACATATGTCTAATTTATAAAGTACCCAACACTACACTTTGCACTACAAAAATTTCTCTCAAATTAACTTAAAAGGATAATTGGGATTTATTTTTTGTAGTGAGGTTTTATGAAGTTACTATTAATGTTTCCCTTACTAGAAACAGTCCTATCTCTGTGAGTTATTTTAAAAATGCTGACATCTGTTAAATTGGGGAGAAGAAAATCTGTATGGCTGTTACTTTGCACCACTCTGAAGATAGCTTTGTTTTTCTATGATCTCGCTGAGATATATCTACTTTAGATAAGGGGTTGGCAGCAACTCCCTATAACATGCCTTCGGTGTCATCTCGAGCACTTTTGGGCAAGTGTTTGGGCACATCCTGGACAGGTAGTCAGTCCCTAATGATGTCCCATCATTTGTGATAATTGTTTTCATCAAACATGCCAAAATTTATAGAATAGATATGCTTTACTGTTGTTATCCCTCTATGTTTGCTTAAACTTGTGAAATGTTATGGAATATTTAGTGCAGAAAACTAAAACAAAAATGGGTTGCAAAAAAAACTACAGTAATTAATATAAAATTCACAACTGTCAGTCATGTTTTGACTGTTTTTATATAATCTCAAACTGAGTTTCACTGAAAACTTAAGGGCAAATAAACTTATCTAACATATCCTCCATGGATGTTTTTCTTTCTTATCCATTTCCTGTTTACCCCAACAGATGTCGTGTGACAAAAAAAAAATATCGCTGTTCACTCACCACTAGAAATCCCCTGGTTAAGGTTTTCACCTGGCTGCTTAACAGGTTTTGTAACATTGATCTGTCTAAAATAATTTTTCTTTAGAACTTGAGATTAAAACAACAAAAAAAGTAGGAGGAGATTTTCCTTTACGAGTATAAATGAGGCTTCTTCCACTTGTTGGGAACAGTTCTTCTTTCCATTTGTCTCCCATCTGCATCTGGATAATGGACTCTGGTAGGTGAAAACTTCCATTCATTGTTTTAACTTCTAATTTATGTTTTTTTTTTTTACTGAATTTTTTTCTTGGGGGAAAAAAAAATAAATAAAAAAAAAGGATGATGAATTCTATTTATTTCAGTTATCAGTGAGAGAGCACCTCAAAAAAGAATTTTCATGGAGCTCCCAAAGAAATACTGGGCTGTCTTGTCCCAATTCTATGATTTGGTAAGCAATTTTTGCTGCTATATGGATCATTTTAATGCTAAATATTATTGGGATCTTCAAGCTTCTTTGTCTTTCTGTCATTTAACAGGATCATGGCTTGTTCATCACAAACCTGAATCCCAATATAAGTGAAGGTTATGTGGCTGCCTATTTTAAAGATTTTGGATGTGTCACAATGTGCAAGGTGGAGTCAAACCTATATATTTTTTTCTTTACCTTTTTTCTATTATTTTGTCCTGATTTATCTACGGAAATTATTCTCAAACCATTTGTGTTTTGATTTGATCCAAGATCAAGAATAGTTCCGGTTCTTCGAAGGATAGGCTGGCCTATGTGAGGTTTTCCACCGAAGCTGAAGCAGACCAAGCAGACTGGGCTGGTCCTCATTTTGTAGGAGGGACAGAATGTAAAGCAAGACGGGTTGTCAGTCCAAAGGTGAGGTGAAATTTGCTTTACATATGCGAGCAACGTGTGCAGTTTTCATCTATCACCTTGTCAGCTAATATACAAATTTGTCTTGTAGGTCGAAGGCGAGTCAGACAATGTGCCCACTCAAGTGCAAACTAAACCTTCACTCGGCCGTCCAATGGGTCTGTGCTACATGCTGGAAGATCCTCAGTGGTTAGATGAAGAAGGGAATGAACACACCAACTAATTTTAAGATGTATCGTCTTTAGAAGACCTAAGATGGAGACTTTGAGAAGTCGTATGTTGTCAAACTAACCTGTAAATGCTTCCTAATCTCCCATCAGGTCTATTATGTTATGGAGACATACATCTTTTTTTTTATTTAAAAAATCCTTCACTTTTTGCTTTGATATGCCTGTTAATGGGTAAATATTTTGCCCAAATATATGTTATCATCAACAATAGAAGAGAATATACAGTACTTTTTAATCAAGCCAAACTCATATGTACTACTAAATGTCAATTTAGACTATCAAACAACTTTGATTTGAAAAATAACTGTACTTTTGAACCACCTTTTTTTGTTTCTAACAATAAACATGCATAAACTAAATTGAATGTATTGATGTGGTATATTCATTTGTGGTCAAAATGATGGCTCACGAATGTGAAACTGCTAAGACAACAAAAGTCATGTGACCGTAAGCAATCACTCAAGGCAAAGCTCTTATTTTGATATATAATTTAATTTAATAACACAAGCAAATTGTTAAGTAAAAGTTGCTTAAATGCAAAAGAATACTACTAAACTTGAATCCTTGGACGCAATGATTTACGTCACAGATTAACATTCAATCACAGTGCAGAGTGTCAACTCTGACTGCAAAAACATGCTTACTTTTCAAAGGAACAGTGTTATCTCATCAGTTGAGATGCTGGGACAGAACATCACTCACAAATGTCAAGGAAAACAAAACTAAAATAAGTTGCAAGTTCTGATATACTTTGTGAGCTTTGATTAAAATATCATACCAGTCTGAATTCTTATCCAATAGCATGTTTTGCATTGTATATATTTTGCAACAAGCCTAATAGTCACCGATTGTGGTTTGGCCAAAGAACAAGTAAATAGATTGTTCTGAGAAGAATAATCTTGAAAATCGTCTTTATAGCAAGTTTGACCTTCTTCTCTGGCCGCCACTTTCGGATGCCTAAGATTAAAGCCAGAACCAAATCCTTAACCACCTAGGCAGGGATTGTTCAAAAAAGATTGGTCAAAGATACTCTTCTGTCTGTCTGCATAAACCAGTGAATTGTTATAGAATATTTAATCCAGAAGACTGAAAGCTTTTGCCTATTGCCAAAAATTGGTTGTACAAACTTTTAACAGCTGTCAGTCATGTTTTGACTGTTTTTATATCATCTCATACTGAACTTTTCTGAAAAATACGTTTGCATAAACTTATCTAACATATCCTCCAGAAAAGATTTTTCCATTTGCTTTATACCAATAACTGATGTTGTGCAACAAAAAAAATAAAGCCTTTATCGCTGTTTGTTTAAGTAAAAAAAATAAGCCCTTGATTAAAGTTTTCACCCTGGTTGCTTAACAGGTTTTGTGACATTGACTTGTTTAAGCACATTTTTCTCAGAACTTCAGATTAAAACAAAACTAAAAGTAGGAGGATATTTTCTTGTGCTTGAGCGTAAATGAATCTTTGTCTGCTTGTTGCACATCATTTTTCTTTTCAGGACCACGTTTGTCTCACATCTGTATCTGGATAATGGCGTCTGGTAGGGTGAAACTTCCATTCTTGATTTTATGTTGTATTGCTGAGTCTTTTATTTTTTTAGCCTAGCTTTATTCCTCGGAGCAAATTATAAAAAGGGTCCTGAATTAGTATGTTTATTTCAGATAATGTTGGGACGGCACCAAAAAGAATGTTCATAAAACTTCCAAAGAAACACGTGGCTGGTTTATCCTTATACTATGCCTTGGTAAAGAATTTCTGATGCAATCTGAAGCTAAATATTAATGGAGTCGTTAAGCTTATTTGTTTTTCCATGACTGAACAGGATCATGGCTTGTTCATCACAGACCTGAACCCCAATGTAAGTGAAAGCCATCTGGCTACATATTTTACAGAATGGGGTTGCATCACAATGTGCAAGGTAAATTCAAACCCACATTTTATAAGTACTGTTATTTTATACCTTTATTTAATTTTGTCTTGAATTATCTGCAAAAGTGATTGTATAACCATATTAACAATACCATTTGTGTTTTGATTTGATCCAAGATCAAGAATAGTCCCAGTTCTTCAAAGGATAGACTGGCCTATGTGAGGTTTTCCACAGAAGATGAAGCAGACCAAGCAGACTGGGCTGGTCCTCACTTTATATTTGGAGAAGAATGTAAAGCAAGAAGGGTTGTTAGTCCAAAAGTGAGTAAAATTTGCTTTCTATATGAGAGCAAAGTGTGCATTTTCATTCATTGCCATGTCAGCTAATAAAATTCTGTCTTGTAGGTCGCAGGCGAGTCAGACAATGTGCCCATCCCAGGGCAAAATAAACCTTCAATTCACCGTCTAAAGGGTCTAAGCTACAGACTGGAAGATCCTAAGTGGTTAAGTGAAGATGATGAGAATAAACAAACCAGTTAGTGTTGAGATACATCAGGGATCTCGAGAAGACTTGAAAAGCAGGCTTTAACAATGAGGAATGTTCTCAAAATAACATCTAAACTCTTCCTAATTTGCCATCACATCTGTTATATGTGGTATGGAGACATGACACATTTTCTTCATAAATCTTTCTCACATTTTGCTTTGATATGCCTGTGTATTTTTGAGAAATATTTTGTCCAAATATATCATTGTCAATGATAGATGAATAAAATATAAAGTGGCATTTCCAAATTATACAAGTCAAATTCCTGTCTTACTAAATACACAAATCCGATCATCACACAACTCTGCTGTGAAAAATAACTGCATTTTTGAGTCACATTTTTTTGTTTCTAACGTATACAATTCTAATATTAATTAAATGTATATAAATTAAAATGAAAATATTGTTGTGTTTTTATTTTTGTAATAAAAGTGATTGTCAATGAGCTAAAAACTAATAAACAACTAAATTCTTGTGAATAATTACTCAAGGTAAATCATTTATTTTGATATGTCATGCATCAATAGCAATTTATAGAGGAAAAGCTGTTTAACAATATTAGCGACAGACGTTTAATGTCAGAAGCAGGAAACAAAACTACTAACCTTGGACGCAATGAGTGACGTCACAGATTAACAGCCAATCCGGTGCACAGCGTCAACACTGGTTGCGTGAAAACATGGCGGAGAAAGAGGAAGAAGTCTGCTTCAAAAAGGTAGGAGCGCGAACGTCGCTCAAATTTCAAGTTCTTATCGACTTGTTTCAGCTTTAAATATACTCAAAATAACTCGTGCCGTATCCTTCTTGTATGCTTACGTTACAAGTCCTTCCAGCTTCAACAGACCTAACTACGAAAGCACTGTTTGTTGTTTAACTTTAGACCAAACAAATGGCAAATTATGCATTCGCCGAATTGAAGTTCGTTTCTTAAGCATTTAATAAAGTCCTAAATATTCTGTGCTTGGCTTGACAACATCTGGAAATCCCGATGGTGTTTCACAGAATGTAATTTTTAAAAGGTAAGTCTGTTTGTTACAGAGAAGCAAGTAAAAAAAACCGAAAGTTTCTAAATAGTATTTAGTAGCAAAGGAATTTGCTTAATTCCTTTAATTAAGCAAATTAAAGGAATTTTAATTCCTTTAATTTGCTCATGCTCCTTTAAAGCAAATTAATTTGCTTTAAAGGAGCATGAATTACAGGTCTCATCACTAAATGAAAATTAACAGAGAAAACAACAAAAAAAACCAACACCTGGCATCTCATTCATGTATGTAGTTAACAGTTAAACTTAAGGTATTGAATTACTTGTTGAAGTTTTCATTAATATTCTAATTTAGTGAGATTTATTTGTACTCTTCTTCACTATTCTGTCATGTTCTTTTACATCTCACAGGAAACCGTGAGCAAACTCCTGTGCAGTTCCTTTAAAGAGGACAAAACCAGATGTGAGTTTCAGAACAGTGTTCTATTTTTATTATTGGTAATTTGGTGACAAAACTGAATGAATCTTTGTGTTGTAGTGGGCAGTGATGCTACGCTACTCATGAGAGAAATGCTGAAAGTATTTGTGCAAGGTGATGATTTCGGTGTCTAGATTGCATGAGTTACTGTACTCAAGTTAAGTTGCACACAGCAATAAAATTCTTTGGTCATTGTCAGAGGCTGCTTTGAGATCGCTGAAACAAGCTGAGTCTGAGGATTGCAACCAAGTTGAGATTGAGCATTTTGAAAAGATCCTGCCTCAGCTGGTAAGTTGCTCAACAGGTTCTGGACTTTTTGTGATTTGGGATGCTTACACATAGCCATTGCAACTTTACTAAAATATTATTCAACTTTTAAGTAATATCTTGTTTAGTCATTCACAGATCTCTGCCTATATCTGTTCATGACTATATTTTATATATATATATATATATATATATATATATATATATATATATATGTGTGTGTGTGTGTGTATGTATTGTAATGGATCAGATAGGAAAATTGTAATTTTGGTTAAGATTTAAAGGGGCAGTATTGTGTTTTTTATAGGGACAAAGTGACATTTTATTGTATAAACAATTGAACATGTTAACTTCTGTTATGAAAATGAAATATATAATATACAATTTTACTTTGTAATTTAACACCTTGAAATTTGGGCTCTTTTTCTTTAAAAAATACTGCTCTTTCTGGAACTCCTCATTCGGGAAGTCAGCACAACATCACTCCTCTTAATAGCGTTTTTTCCAGCGTTGTACTGGAAACTGCAACTCCGAGGAGGAGCTACGCCCCAGAGCGGCGCTAGGCCCACGCAGGCGTTTTGCACAGCTTAATGGTTGCCATAGGAGATTAAAAGGTTTCTCAAACATCCATGAAAAAAATCAAGCCACACTCCAGCTATGTTTTTGATTATCATAACATGATGTGGAGCTAAAAAAAATCAATTTCACATAACTAAAATGAAATGGAGGTGTCATGGAAATGTAGCTGGAATCAAGTTAAAACAAATTTATCCAATTTCTTTTCAATCCAAAAACCTAAGTTAAACAGTAAATGTGTACTTTTTGAATCAAAGTTTTGCTTTTAACTTGCGGTTTTTCATCTTGTTTCCTTTTGCAGCTTCTGGATTTCTAGTTGGACCACAAGATGGAGCCAGAGGGCAGCTAGCAAGTTGCTACAAGCTTTTGTTGTTGAGATTTGATTTTTTTTCTTCAGTAAAAATACCTTCCAACTTAAATCTGTGGTCATGGTGATATTCCTGTCATGTTACATATTTAAATGTGTATTTTTTTCATATTTAAATTTAAAAACCCCACTTCCACCAATAAGGGCCACCTGTGCTCATCTATGGAACAACAGGTGCTTCCAGCATGCTCCATGGCGCCCTTCATCAAAGCCTCCAGGAGCAGTTGGAAGCAATTAGAGTAATAAGGGGAGCAGCCAGTCCCTTAGATGATGACAAGTGCCAGGAAAAAAAGGAGTACCCCCTCTGGCCACTTTGAAGTTCCCTTTTGCTGTCCTGCGATGTTTGGTTAGAGGTAGGGGGAAGGGCAAAGGGGACCTCTGGCACAGGGAGGTAAGTTGAATGGCAGTGCGTGTGCATGTGTGTGTGTGTGTGTGCATGTGTTAGCTAAACACGGCCAAAGACCACACGCATAGAGATTCTGTTTGAAAGGAAACATAACAAAACACATCGGAACATGGTCCAAGAGGAGCAGGGTGTAATTCTGAAGGTAAATAAACAAAACAGGCGAGGAGTAGAGGTGCTCTCCGCTTTCATCACAGCAGAGAGAAGGTGGGTGGGAGGGGAAGCTGGGCCTACCGGAGAGAGGCTAATGTGGGGTTTTTTAAACCCAAGTGGCTCTTATGTTTTTCCACCAGCGGTGTGTTTGACCAAAGTGTCTACTGTGAGTCAGCATAGCTGTACAACACCTCACTGTGTTTATTTGTGTGCCTCTTGGGTGACTCACTGCACTCGCATGCAGCTGGAAGCAACTTAAGTGAAAGTCAAGAATCCAGGCTTGGATAGGTGTTCAAGGACACGGCACCTGGAGTTTGACCTAGAACCATTTATAATTTGAAAGGCCCAGGCTGGATTTGTGTTTCCCTGGTGTGATCTCCAGAGAAGACAACCAGGAAGAGTCGAGTTTGGGTTGAGTGATGTGATGTTTTAGAGTACTAGTATAAGGTTTATCAGGGAAGACACCTCAATTTTGATTAGTGAAAACAACCATTTTAATTCTTTGGCGTAACACTACCTTTGAACTCCCCTCAAACTTTGTCATTGCCACATTTGTTACATGCAAATGTCCTTTTTTTTTTACCTCCTGAAGAAGACTATTTTCCTTGACTACTTTATTCCATCGATGAGAATTATGTACTTCCACTACCATATGACTCCTCTGCTTATGCATCCTAATGGAACAAATTACATCTGAAGTCAGTATTATTAAACATGCGAAAACAGTTAAGACAAAGAATGGGGAGGGGCGTTAAAAGTAATGAGTTAAAGCTTTTCTTCATCCTGCATTAAAGGCAGGGAGTGTCGACAGACAGTCCAGACGCCTTGGAGAAGCTCCGGAGTGAGAAGCTTTTCCCGGGAGACAGAGGCTGATCTGTGTCCAGCTTTCTTTCTTTTTTTTTTCTTTTTTTTTCTTTTTTTTTTCTGGGACAGCCTCAAATATGACATACAAATACTCATCTAATTTTAGCCAATATTATTATTGATTTTAAACTTATTTGCCTGGCAAAATTATTTCTGACATGTTGGTTTTGCATTTTGGGCAGTTTAGCAACATCACAGTTTATAATCTATTAAGTCCTGGGAATTACCACCTTTTTACATAAATAAAAAAGAATTACGTACAAAGCTGGTATCAAGAATCATGATTTATAAAAATGTTTTCCTGAGGTGGAGTTGACTTGATTATTGTGCAGAGTCCCGGTGAGGAGACGTCAGGATTATATCGGATTTCTCTCCTTAATTCTCCTCTAACTAGTCTGCGGTTGCTCTTTCTGACGCAGTTTTCCAACTTTCCGTCACCTCAAAACTTCTCAGGTCCAAACGAAAGCTCAGTATGTGACAAGTCAACATAGCACACCCACTTCTGTGACTGCTGGAGTTTTGCTTTAGCAAAAGCCTATGAGTTAATACCTATGATTTAAGGTTACAATATCAAACGTTATAAATTAATGAATATCTTTTCATAAGAAACATTTTAATACAGTTTGAACAGTTTTATTAATTTCATAAACAAGACATAGCTACACTTTTGGACAGGCCTGCAATGGTAGATTGATCTGTCATCAATCTACCATTACAGATGATAGATTGATGACAGATGCAATCTATCATCAGTTATAATGACATCATCGCACCCTATCATAAATTCGATAGGGCGCAAATTTAAGTTAGTAATTTTTATAAAGCAGTCAATTATTAGAAGACCCTCACAACTGTAAACCACAGTAAAGTAGCATTTACCATTTGATGCATCAGCAGAATAAAATGAGCTTCCTTTAAGGAGCCGTCAACCTATTGTGCATAAATAAGTTATTCTCTAAGACATTTGCGAGGAGTCTTCTTTCCCTTCAGAAAGTGTCACAATTTGGCTCAAAGGACTGGAAAAAGAAGCAAAGTGCCCTGTTAGAAATTTGTACAACACGCCAGATATCTGAGTGTAGTCCAGGTAAAAAATACCTCATAGGTCCTGAAGTGGTACCCATCAAACACCAGTGATGGCATCAATAGCAAGAAGACAATGGAAAAGGTATGCCAAAAAAGGGCTAGATCTGCCAAAAAAGCAGAGTGAAAAATGCTGCAAACAGATGAGCCAAAGTATGAGGCATTTATGAGACAGAACAAATGAAAATATATATAAACAATGCTCATGGTGGAGTCAGTGTGATGGTCTGGGGGTACTTCAGGTGCAATAAAATGAGAATTGTACAGACTGAAAGGCACATTGAGGAGGCAAGGCCATCATTGGTTTTTGCAACAACACCCTGTAGATAGCATTTTATAGAACCAATTTAGTCCTACATCAGATGATGAAACAAAATACACCTCCAAAATATGTCAAAAATCTGTAAAGTAGTAGAAAAACCAGATTCTTTACCTGATCTGAATCCTATTGTTGGGTACGGCTTGACCACTACTGTACAGGAACAGTCAGTCAATGAAGCCAATCTATCTTATGGGATGTGCTTCTGGTAACATTGAACAAAATCCAGTCAGAGCACCTTTGAAAATTAGGCTACACACCTACTTATGAATGCAAAGACTGCTGAACCAATTCAACACTTCCATAAAAATCCTAATTTCTACCTGTGATTGTCTATCCAATTCATGTAGAATAATTTCTATTCAAACTCATTTTAATATGTTTTCAAAGAAAGCAGAAATATTATTAGGTGATCCAACACTTTTGAGCGACAGTGTTTCCATAAGATAATCTGTGTTGAGGCTCTGTTTGACTGAGACCTTATCTGTATAAAGCTGGAGGAAATAAGCAGTTATCCAAGGGTTTTTATTTTTTTTTATTTTGTCTTTTTACTAAGACAACAAATCAAGATTTCTAATGCAGCAACAGGTGTCATGTGACGTAAGTGACACTTTTAATCTCCATGGCTTCAGCTACATATTCAGAAGTACTGAGAAAGTGAATATGACGCCGTAAGATGCATCTGTTCTTGAACTTATGTGCGTGTAAGAATGCTACACTTCATCTAGGGCTGCGATGCATTAGTGCTCAGGAGACAAGAGGCCCTTGTGGCCCCCTCATGGGCATGGAACTGTCTAACCATGGAGGAATGCTGAAGGGGACTCGAAGTTAGTGCATTCCTCTTAGATGCCCCATGCTAGACTCTCGCTAATGTTTATTGTTAAAAAAATAAATATAAACAATCCCTGCTGCAGATGTTTACTGTCCATGCATCTCACAGGAAGCTTGCGTGTGAAGAGAATACAAATGCATACACAGCATCTCTAATGAATGTGTATATTTATTCAGGACATGTAGGTTTGTGGGAGGCCCAGGGCCCCTATAAGGGGCCTGGGGTCCTTGGGCTAAGCTTTGTTAAGGAGCCACGAGGCCCACGCTGGGGATGATTAGAACATACCTGGCAGTTTGAGCCACTTGGGCGCTCTGCTGGGATCACTTCTAAATGGTTGTGGCGCTTGGCTGTTAGTCTGAGGCTGGGGATGGTCTGCTGCTGTGCCCTGTGTATCAGCCGGAGCTTTGGTAGCCACGGGGTGCGGAAAAGATTCTTCCGGAACCAGTGAGGTGGATGATAAGGTCGAAGACCTTGGCACGCAGCTGAAGAAGGAAAAGGGGAGCAAGAGAGATGTGCAATTAGGCCTGCAGCTGGGTTATTTCTGGAGCACTGTACTACTACTACTACCTGAATTGCATTACCTTCACCCTCCACCTCAGGTCCCCTTTTCTCCCCATTTGCACTCCTCTGTGTGGTGGCCTCCATGGTCAGGGGGATAGGTGGTAAAAACAGGGTAATCCCCTTACATAACGGTGCACAAACTCAACAAAACAAGACCATTCAATTAATTTCGTTGTGCATCTAAAAATAGAGACCCAGTTTAGACGAAGTGACGTCAAAACATGTGTGGGGGGTAGAGGTCAGCAGAGCACTCTATTTTTAGAACTCTTCAAAAGTGGCAATTTAAAAAAATACTCGCAAGATCTGTCGATCATGATTAAAGAAGCTGTGAACATGAAGGTCACGCATTAGGACTGATGAAAGCACTGATGTTAAAAAAGGAGCCAGAGTAATGACAGAAATCTCTTTAGCTGCTGGCTGGTGGCACAGTGTGTGGTTGGCTTTTGTGAGACTTGTTAACAGACTTTATCAGAAGACGTGGAAAGCCCTGAGTGAAAGGGTAGCAATCTCTGCAGTACCACTGGGATGGACAAACAAGCCGGTGTCTGAATTCTGTCTTAATTTAAAGAAGCAACTATACTACAAGGCCAAATAAACATTAATACTGACATATTTTCCCTCAAAAACATCTAAAATATATTTTAAGCCGGTGTTAGCAAGTGTTTGCCTAAGGTCAAGCTCGTCCGTCTAAGGTTTCCTCCACAGGTCCAGCATGCTAGCTGTCTGTCCTCACTGTGGTCAGGGGCACCGGAACTCTAAATTAGCCCCGGTGAGTCAACAGAACTGCTTTCATGTGGACAATGTAGACAAGACCTCTCGTCAGATTGTAAGAAAGGTCATGACGTAAGGGTTAGAGGTCAGCATGCAGTGTTGGTCCTTGTCTTTAACAGCTTCCTCTCTGCTGTGTTGTGCAAACCTGAGCTGTAATCCCTTGTGATGCACTTCAAAGCAAAGAGTTTGCCGCACCCTTCCGCAAAGGAGAGGAACAGGACTCTGCTCCTCTTGCCTTTGGTAGGGAGGCAATGCTGAGGTAAATACACACCAGACAGAGGCTGCTTCAGATCGGCAAAACCAAATCCTGAGGAGAATCAAAACACAGAAGGATTGTTCATGTAATTTTCTATAAGGAAAGAAAAAAAAAAAGCATGTTAATTTTGTTTTAAGCGTTTTACTGTCACTCTGAAAATAAATCGGAATTCCTTGAAACATAATAGAAAACGGCGTAATCTTTAAGCGAAAGGTAAATCCTACTTTTATTTTAAAATAAAAACCTGAAAAACATGGTGCTCATTTGTATTTGTCCGCAGTTCTGAATGAAATCCAGTGCAACCAGTTACATTGTGTGAACATATGCGTAATTGAAGTTTGTGGTAGTAATGTGACAGTGTGGAAATGCTCAAGAATCATATCAAGGCTTTTTCATGGCATTAGAAATGCACAGTCACAAAGCAACCTAATAAAAAAAAAGGCAGGATCTGTTGTGGGGAACCACAGGATGATGGCACAAAGAACACTTCTTTATGAAATCAAGAAAGTTATGGACGACCCTCAGCTTTCTCTTCACTGTTGTTGCTTTACAACAATTCAGTCTGAGGCTTCTTCAACCATACAGACTGCTGTGAGATCCTTCCTGTTTACAGCCATTAGCATCTACAACAACTCTTTCGAAGAACTTTAGTTAATGTGATTTACAACAACATTCAATTTTCCTTTGGGATTATTAAAGCATTATTGAATATTAATTAAATTAAATTGAACAAAAGAAAATGCTGACCTTTCCAAGGCAGGTATATTGCACAACTCTCTTCTGGAAATGCTCTACCTTCATCTTACAGAAGTGAACAAGGTACTTCTCATTTCCAGACATAAAACAAGAGCTCTCGCCAAAAACAGCAATGGAGCAGATCCACTCCCAATGAACTGTAGTTATTTTGAAAAAGCATCTCCTGAAAAAACAACAATAAATTTAAAAGGGCTTCAAAGGGGCTGCCAGTGCTCTCATTTCTCTTTGCGTAAAACAAAGCACTGACATGCCCAGAAACCACTCAGTTGCTCAGGCCTTGATGAAATAGTGATCAAGCAGCACACTGAGAGGCGAGTCTTTTGAATTTGACTTACTGTCCAGAGGCCTCACTGTTGAGAGACTGATCGTCTTTTTTTTTTAATCTTTTAAAATCTCTGACTTAATCTTCTCCTTAATATGGTCATAATTTAGAGCAATGGACATAAAAGGAACCACGAATATGTCGACAAATCAGGTGCATCCCATACTGTTGGATGGAAATCAGTAAACAAAAGTCACAGCCAGTTAGAGCTGAGTCAAGTCATGTTGAAGAAAAAGCAGATGAACAAAGCAGTCTGCGTGCACCTGACAATGTTTCCTCAGTAGAGGAGGGAGCTTTTCAGTCCATCACACCCTATACTTAAATACTACAGTCTGCTCATACTGCTGATGAGAGTTTCTTGCTTACAATATTTTTGGATGCATTCGTTGCCATATGTAAAAAAAAAAAAATGCAGCTGGAAGTCATCAAACATACATTTTCTCTGTTTATATATTATTCTTGTTTTGATGAAATCACACCATCTAAATGCAAACAAATCTGTGGATGTATGTGGCCTGGATCCACAATCTTCTTCTGGTTTTGGGGGAAGATGCTGTGTTCTTATTATTTCCATCTATCTTTTTTGGCAGCGGTAGAGTTAATGTCTTTGCCATTTCTGCTTAGGCTCACTCTGTTAAGCAAAAAAAAAAAAAGAAAAAAAAATCTAAGTAAGTCCCTCTGCATTTAGCTTTGTGATGACATTGCACAGAGATCCTTCTGGTCATCCATCATTTTGTGGATTTCATTCCAGTTATGAAAGTAAAGAGGACTTTTTTCTGGCTATAATGTCCAAAGTCTTTGCCATGAAAGTCAAAATAGTCAGGTTCAGTGCATACCTGGTCAGAAACATGTTAATTGATTTTGCATGAAATATTTTATTTTTACCAGTTAATGAAAAATGGAGAAATTTTGAGGAAACAAGGTATTCTGAATTTGGTAGAAAATGATGGAAGGGGCTTTGGACTTTGGCTACTTAAAAGAAAGACTTACAATTTCCTAAACTGTTCTGATTCCATTGCTTTCTACAGGTAAGCCAAAAGTATTTACGTCATTGCCAGATTTGGGTTTAAAGTAATCTTTTAATTTACCAACATGTCTTTTCTGACTGGATGTAATTTTAACATTTTGGAGCGGCTCTGCCAAAGTCCTGACTTGATTCAAACAAAGAATCTATGAAGGCGGGCAAAGATTAAGATGACGGCAAGGGGGCTTTCCAAACTCAAATATTTTGAGGTTGTTTCCAAACATTCTGTAATACCAGTGGAAACGTGAAAAGTGGCACAGCAACAGGAAAGAAAACTAATTTAGAGCTTAACTTTATTTTCTTGATTTAGAAAAAAATGCAGTCGCTATTTCTATGAACAAATTCAATCAAGCTTCATTAATGTCTTCTTTTTGATAAACATCTCTTGATATTTTACTACATACAATTTTATAAAAGCAATTTTAATGTTGTCTGCAACTTGTTTTAAAGACCTCACATAAGTAAAAGTAATTTTCTAAGTGTCTATATTCATTAACTACCTGGACTGGGGGGGCAGATTTGTACCTTCCTACTGCAGTCCCAGGCTCCCTAAATTTATTCTAAGGGCTTTGAATGGACTCCAGGCCACACTTTGGATATTCCTGACAGAATATCTTACCAGATCATTGGAAATGTGAGTAATTTCTGTTTACTGATTTATCTACTTCAAAGTCTCAAAAGAAAAGGAATTATTCAGTCTTTAATGCTGTTTGAAGCAATAATTAAGAAATAAAAACTAGACATGTATAATGCATGTCTGGGGATGCAATGATTGTCCTACTGCATCAATGAAAATAGTGTGTGTGTGTGTGCGTGTGTGTGTGCTTGTGCGTTAGGGGCCGGGGGTCGTGAATACAGGTCAAGGTTTAAGAGGCATTTGGCTTTCAAAGTACCTTGTCCTGTTTATTGGAGGAACATACAGTGTCAGTCAGCTGTTTGCTCATTATTGCCCCTAAGAACATATTTATGTTGGGATATAATTTATGCATTTTAACCATTTTGTTTTTCATGATGGGCCAATGAATCAACAGCATGTACTTAATATGTCTTAATCATATATTTGTACTGCTATTAAATACCATTACACAACAGTATTGATATGCTGCATCTTTAATGCATTTAAAATAATCGGTTGCATAATTGCCCTTTTTGTAACTATTGACAATTTTCCTGCATTATTCTGGCCAGACTTCTGACCCTTCTTCATTTTTCATCAGTTGGTCCCCTGCCACAGTTTTTAAGCCTGGTCCGTTCATTCTAGCTGAGGGTAAAGCCAAGTTTGGAACAATTCACCAGTACAACTGATATGAAAACAGCTGCAGAGCATCATGCAGCCACCACCATGCTGGTAAGATGTTTGTAAGTTTAAAAACTTCACCTTCACTTCTGCAAACAATAAGGATATACAGTTCTTGCTTTGTTTCTTCAAACTATAAAATGTTTCCACATAAACCAGGTAGTTTTTACATCTGCAGATTCAAATTTCAGTGGAGCTTGAGGGTGTCAGTTTTTGTGAAACTTATTTCACTGGTCATATGAATTTCATCTGAGGAAAACTGTCTGGGACAGATGATTGAAACTTGGACACTTCATCACAACTGGAGGATATAAAATATCCAAGGTGGAAGTACAACTTGCAAAGGTACATTTAACCAAATATTAGTGTAGGTGTACAGATATTGGGTGTATATGTAGTTTAACTTGAGGAATTACAAAAAAAATATGCCATTACTTTAAACTTGTGCATTCACTAGTTGTTTTTACGATTCATTCAAGTTGTTTTTGTGTAATCATTTTAAGCCACGAGAAGAATGGCTAGTAATAAAAAAATAAAATCCTAAATTCACTATGACATCCAAATCTATGATGAGTGGATGCAAAGTTTTGACCAGTTCTTTTCGCACCCACTCATACAGCACACATTTTTTAATGTTTGTGAGGGTGAGAATATATTGTGACTGGCATACTTCCATTAAAAACTAATCCGATTTTTACAACCAGATAACTAGCTGAAGCTGTTGGAATTTGCCCTGATTCTTTGCATAGACTAAGGAGCTTCAGGACGCCCTTCAGTGGATGTGTAATATCCTGCATCCTGCTTCGGTCAGGCGGCACAGCCATGACACGTCTGAGTGGTCAAAGAGAAGAGGCCAGGTGTCTTCTGGACTTCTTCCTGTCCCCCACAATCCAATGGTGATGTTCCTCATTATTGGCACCAGAGGTCCGCCACCTTTTACACAGTACCCTGGTTCACTGAGCCAAGAAGCCGCATGGAAATGAGAACTTAGTTAACCACTGCTTAGATGAAGAAATTAGATCAAAACAGGAAACAGTAGATTTATTGTTACCCTTTTGAGCTACAGCCATCTGCAAGGTATTTACCATCACTAATTAATATGACACCATAACAATATATCCATGTTCAATCCAGCTTGTCAAAACTATTTGACATGTGGGTTTTAGTGGAATCCAATACTTATTTCATTTGAAATGTGTTTGTGATTATATTTTTTAAAGTCAAATCCTGGCTCTTTTTCTGTTTTGACCGAATGGTGAACTTTAAAAAGTGTTCTAAAGTATCATGAAGACATATTTCACAGAATTTCTATTATATTTTTTAAACACAAATCATAAAATAGAAATAAAGCTCAAAAGAAAAGAACCATTTTTATTTTTGATATCTGCAAAAACATATAAGCAATGACAACAGAATAACATCTGGAATAGTGAAACCAAAGATCTATTCAACAAAAATTACAACATAGAAAAATAATAACCAGAAAGATCAGACACAAAAATAAAGTATTAGATTTCTATCAGACCCCTGTATCTTTAGTGGAAAAATATATATTGCAGGTTTTAAAGTTATACCTTTTGTGAAAAGTCATTGTGCTGAACAAGGAATCCTTTCTACAACTAAACACCTACATACAAATTTCTCATTTTGTTAATGTAATGCAAATGTTACTCAATCAGTCACCTCCATGAGTCATGGAGTCCTACAGGGTTTAGTGCTTGAAGTACTATTTTTAATCTTATATCTGTATGTATGTTACATAATATTACACAACTCATATTTTACTGTTTGTTGACAGTCAATTTTTCTCCTTACATGTGTTTTCATTGCTGTTCAAATGTTCCTCAGATATACTATCCTGGCCCATGGTACTAGATGAAACCTGATTAGAAGTTATTCTTGAAGCGTGCCTGCAGGATGCATTCAGTTAATCTAGTAGTTGGATTTGGGAATGACAGCACGCCTAAATTTAGCATGCTGTTGTGTATCAAAATCAGAAAACGAGAGGCAGTTGTTGTTGTCAGTGTTCGGTCTAACTAAAACTAGAAAGAGATTATCCCAACCCTTCATCACCTCATCTCACACATAACCAAAAACACAATACATTGCAGTGAGGAGTGTAGACATTCTGCCTAAAATTAACAATAGACAAAAAAAATAAATAAATAAATGTACTTCACCTGATTGGTCCTTGTGAGGCAAATGGTTGCTTATCTTCAGTAGTCACCTGGAAAGCGTTAGGGTACACCCTGGACAGGTTGACCATCTATCACAGACAAAACAGAGTAAGCAAACAAACACATAATAAGAAAACTTCTGTCCTGTTACTTACCATACATATAACAGTTTCCACGCTTTCCATTCATCTGTGCTATGACCATAAGTATTTGACCTGACAACTGTTTAAGTTGTTCCAGATTTGCAAAATGTAAAAAAGTACATTTTCAAAAATCTCCATTGTAAGCAAATGCTAATTCTTCTTCACCAAACAGTAAGTTCTGCGTCACTGAGGACTTTTCACGTCCTGGAAATCTAGGGGCTTTGGTCTTCTAACCTAAGTGTTGAAAACAGTCAGGACTGGAGCTGACGTTTACTGCACTTCTGAGATTATGAAACATTGTATTTGCTGACAGCTGCTCAGTCTCCTTCCTTCATCTTTCTTAGCTGAAGAAATATTGTCTCAGTGTGAAAAGGAAGGTCAGATGGTTAGCAACAACTTCAAAAATACAGCCACCAGAGCAATTTTATTCAGTTCAGCATCTGTGACACTGAGAAAGGAAGTGGACCTTGTTCATCCACAGCTGAGTAAACTACTTAAGTCCATCTTATATGGCTACAAACATGATTCTGAAATGAAAAACCCAATGCGGTAACGATGGAGATGGACAAAAACATAGCTGCATTTGGTTACCAGACTTCCTTTTATTATTTCACAGTGTGTTTGAAGTCGTGAGAGAGTGAGTTCTCAGTGAACTGTCTTCGGATTTTGCACTTCTTGTGAAAGAAAACCAAATGATAAAATGTGCCAGATAAGATTCTTAGTCTTTAAACTGCTACAATGCCTTCAATCCGAACATCTGAGATCTTCTGTTGTCCTCTGAAACCAGCTGTGGCAAGCCTGACCACAACAAGATAAGCTGTGGATCTGTTTACTGCACAGCCTATAAATATGGCCTAATTACTCTCTAGTTGAACTGGCGGGACAGATGTTAAAGCTGCATCCCTCCACTCGCTCAGCTATATAGTGATGGTTCACAGACTGTTTACACGCTTTTCATTCATCTGTGCTATGACCATTTCCAGTTGCAGTCGTCCGCAGGCCCTGGTAATTTACAGAGCTGGGCCCTTCCAGCATGTGGAGCCCATGCTCTTTTACCCTCTGCTTGTTTCGTGACTGCACACAAGGAAATAAATAAAAAGGGAATATGTATGCTCGACGCTAATCCATAGAGGAGCAGGCCTTGTGGCTGTGAGAATTAAACAGACTCTGATGACTGTATATATGTGGGGTGAATTAAACAAGTGACACAGAACGTTATGCTTTGATCTTATAATTACAGTGGGAAACAACCTAAAAACTAAACGGCTGTGATCAAGCCAAGTTCATTACCTGCATTTTCCACTTTGCATGCCACAGAAGTTCTCAAGATAGGGTTTTTGAGGTCAAACGGGTGAAAATCTGTTCTGGTCACTTTTTTTTTGGAACCATTCATCTTATCCAAACCAGTAATCTATTAAATATTAACATTTGATTGATCTTAAAAATATTATTAAAACCATTTGATTGAGTTGTCCTTCAATTCTTTAAATGTTACTTCTATAAAAAAAAAAATTTTTTGTAATATTTGGCAGTTGTCTCGATCCACAGTTCTTCATACTTTTTGCATACCTGAAAATGCTTAAGGTCTTGTTGTTAATTGGTTTGATTGGAAAGCCACTGAATTCTGAGCTATGGATCCTTTAGATATAAGAAAGACACCTAAGCTAAAAGCATGATCCAGTTTGGAGTCTGGATTCTGCCAGATCCAGACCCTATTACCTGTTGGGGTTGTAACCTATATCTTGACACACTTCAACGAGCAAGACAATAAAGATGCACAAAGCAACCAAATAAGATATAAATACAGTAGATTCAACTTGTGACCGTGATTCAATCTGATTCATAGTTTTGAGTTAACTGAACACAATACACTGAAATATGACAGCAGCTTAGGATGAAGCAAGAAAATTATAATTTGTGACTTCATAACAATAACCTCTGCTGAGCCAGTTCTTCCGTAACAAAAACTAGTTCTTTATTCACCATATTTACTATATTAATTTACCATACATGTTTGAACCTATATTTAGGTGTTTCTTCAGGAATAATCATAACACAAGAAAACTTGTTAGTTTGTGAATGTATTTTTCATCTGAACCAGTAGTATTGTTACTAATAAAAATATTTAAAGCATGCATCTAGATTTTAAGAATTGGACTTTTAGGTAGTTTGTGTTTTGCTCCTGTCACAACAGCCCAGTATTAAAGAAAGGTGTAGAACTTTTTTCAGAAGCCCAAAGACAAACTTTTAGGCCTTTCAGAAATCTTGACAAAATTTTGATCAAGACCACTACCAAAAGGTTAAAAGAAAGTCTGATTCTGTCAACCCAAAGTAAAAGAAGTGTGTGTGTGGTTCAAAATGTTTTTATGACGTCCTCTATATTCTGGGTGGTGCACAGTTGGTGTTGGAGTGTTCAGCAGTTAATCTTGGCCAGACCACCGCCTTTCTGTATGTTGCTAGTTTCTGTCGGGCTGTTGAAGTTTTTTTTTCCACAGTCCAAAAGCATAGATGGTTTTGGACTGTGGATCTGTTCTAGTAATCTAGGCGGTTCATCAGAGGTTAATCTAGGCCAGACAACCGCCTTTCTGTATGGCGCTAGTTTCTGTCGAGCTACTGAGACTTTTTTCTCAGTCCAAAACCGTGAATGTTAGGTTAAGCTAACAATTTAAAATGCACACTGTCTCTGTTCTGACTTAGAATAAGACTGGCAATCTGTCCATGGTGTATCCAGCCTCTTGCCAACTGGCAGTTTGAATTCGTCAAGGAGTACTAGGTTATTTTGCCTTTAAAAGAAAATCTTATGTAGTATAGTGAACAAAATAGGAAAGTCAATTAGCTGCAAATGTCCCTAAAACTAAGGGGAAATTAAAATGTTCTATCTTTTAATAGAACATTATTAAAAGATGTTCTTTAATTGCTTCCAAGCACTAAGCAATTAAAGTCAGAACACAATCAATGTTTACGACCTGCAGTTCTCATTACCAGCCATTGCGTTTGGCTTGGCAATCCTCTCTTCACAGTGGTAATGTTTGTTTATATCACACGCAAATATCCGATAGTTAGTTTTTATTATCAGTTTTTATTATTACTCAGAAACTGTGGAGTACTCATTACTTTTACAAATTTAGAGCACACTTAGAAAATCCGGAGATTACTTACTTACTTACCTAGCAACCCAGAAGTACAGAGGATACTTACTTACTTGCACTTATTTAGCAACCCAGAACAGGGATTAGAACTTGGAACCCAGAAAAACTACCTTAGCAATTACTAAGGAATTAGACCAGAGGATAGTTATTTATACTTATCTACCAACCCTGAATAGGAGTATCTAGTTTATTTACTTTAGATCAACATTAGACTCTGTTTCTTCTTTTGCTCTTTCCTTTGGTTTGTTATTTTGTTTGTATTTCCTTTTAATTCCTGTAAAGCACTTTGTATTGCCTTGTATTGCTGAAAATGTGCTTTAATAGCGTAGCTTTTTTCAGGATCAAGCTGGCACATTGCATATGTCACAGTCAAATGTTAGTTATTGGGTAAAATCAGGTCCAAGCTTCCAAAACTCCAACAGAGTTCACGCCTCCAGCAGGTAATCATTTCTCAATAGCTGAGGATCCAGACCCTCTGTGGCAAGCAATGAGTAGAACAAGAGGCTGGTTTTTAGCAGGCTACCAATTTCTTTCCATAGGTCAAATATGTGTATGCTAAGTGTTTCCCAACCCTAGATGCATGTCTGTTCCAGCACATCTGATTCCAATGATTGCATTACCTCCTCTGCAAGCCATCTAGTGCTAATTGAGCTTGTTAATCACTCAGTTATTTAAGTCAGTTGTGCAGCAGGAAGGAGACAACTAAAATATGCAGGACAGGGATGCTTGAGGACCAGGGTTGGAAACCACTGATCTCCATCACCCTATAACTCTATGTTTAGCCTATCTTTGGACAGGATTGGTGACTTGTCCAAAATGCACACTGCCTCATGCCCTTTGACAGTCATAGGCACAAGGCACTAGGTGTACAATGTAATGTTGAAACCAGGTACATAACCAGCTCTTTAGTGAAGCAAAGTCAAAATTCATTAGCTGTAGCTACACTTCATGCATAAAGGAAACAAAAAATTATCTGGCTTTAACTTGGATGCAGCTTTCATTGGGTTGATTTGTAAGCATTGATTACCATAAAGCTGTCTTTACTTGATATCCTTTCTTGTCCTAAAAAATTATTAACAGCTGCACATGGAGGGGATGTGTTCAGGTTTAATGAGGTCTTTGGTGAAACAAATGTACCAAATGTACCTGGCCAGATTTGCTTCCAGTGAACCAGAGTAGTTCTGCAGCGATTTGGTGTCTCTGCTCCACTATGGGGTTGTGAAGGTATGTAGTGATCGATATCTTTAGCTCTTGGTGTGTAGGGCTGAGCACACATAAATCACAGAATAGGAAGGTTAGTTTTCAGTATCACAGAGTGAAGTATGTTGGCATTATAATAATGGTGAAGAAGCCAGCCGGCGGTAATCAGCACTTGTGGAGAAGTGTTTTTTCTTGCTCCAACAACAGCTGGAGGTTTTCACATCACTTGTGTGCACTAAATACAATATTGGAACACAGAGTGCCAACTCAGACACAAACAGGAACGAGTACAAGCAGACCCATTGACAACGAGATGTAACTCAAAGCAGAACAGAGCCAAAAAAGAAACCAGTGACAACTATGAACTCCAAGCCTTTTAGGCTGTGACTGTGAGGGGTACATGGTTCACAGTCTCACATGGAGTCCAATGCATTCAGGCCCCATTCCAGTTACTTTGATTCTTTATTCACCGGTCCCCTCTGCTAACCCCCGCCGCCCCATCCCTGAGTCCAGCTGATGGAGGCTCTTTTGTCAACTAGCACCCAGGCAACAACATCAAAGAGTTGCTGGGTGTAAATGCAGAGTGTCTGAAAAACAAAACCGAAAAATAAAGAAGTCCCGGAGGGAATGGGAGATATTCACCACAGCACCCTGGAGAGGGAAGGGAAAAACGAGCTACTTTACTGTAGAAAAGAAAGAAAAAGAAAAAAAGAAATTACCTAGATTTCCTGGTATTCATCATCAACAATGGTCATATGAAGACAGATGTTAGATTCTATATAAGACTATAACACTGTCTTTGTGCTGGGTCATCAAAGCCCATTAGGACATGTTGAAAGGCCTTCCATTGCTGGTTGTGACCACTTCCTTACTCTGTGAAAGCTGAATTGGCAGACTGCTGGATTGTTTTGTAAGACAATGTCATACCTTTGGCATGAATGCTTTGCTTTGATATCATGGGGTGCCCTTTAATGTTTGTCAATGGCTGATATGTTAACAACCTATGTGATTATTCTGCTTTTTTTCTTCACATACTGCATGGGGTTCTGCTGTCAGTCAGAGTACCATGAGGAAGGGAAGGTGGGAGAGGAATAGGGTAAAAAAAGACAAAAAAGACCTTTCATCACTGCCCTCCTTGTGAGAATCCTGCAGAGTTGTGTGAGGCACGGCAGCATGCCTCATCTCATTCCCACAAAGTGCCCGCCAGTGACACACTGACTCCAGAGCTTGCCACCGGGTCGCCAGTCAGTGCAGAGCAAACCCTCTATTCAGCAAGATGAAGGAAACACAACTACATCGTGCCCTTGGCTTATAATTAAAAGTCCTCAGCCTCAAAGAGCAAAGCATCTCCATCTTAATGTTAGGCTTCCATCTTAGGCATCCGTTTAATACTTACTCTGTGTCCCATCAGATGTGGACATAAGAAAAACAGACACACATTAGGACTACAAAGAACATGTGTCCAATCAAAGATTAGAGGCTCACTTCTCCTTCAGTGGCTTAATAGCCGGATTGGAAGATCAAAATCGCTTTGTTGCAAGATCAAGACCATTGTATTTCTCTTGTCCCACTGCTGTTGCACAATAACTCACCAAAAAGCAGCAACAAACCGGGAGGGAGACCAGGAGTCATGGAGCGAAGATGAATGTAGTTCATGTTTAGAGAGCATGTTGTGTGATTAAGGGAAACCCACATCAAACACTGTGGTTTCAGAAAACCGCCAGTTGAAAAACAAGATGCTTCTTCAGTGCAGAGCCGAGCCGAGCCGACTGGAGATGCTGTTGTTCAGAAGGCAGCCCAGCCCAAAGCTAACCCGCCTGTCTGTCTCTCAAGACAAACAGTGAAATAAGAGAAACTGGCGATTTGAAAAAGAGCCTGGAACCTATCCTCAATGAAAGAGAAGGATTAGCTCCAGACTTTTAATTCAGATTACAACTGAAAACATAGTTGTTACAGTTTGTGCCCTGGTATGACTTTTGTTCTAAATACGTGCAATGTGAAATGGTTTTTTTTTTCAAAGTTTTAATATATGGTTTTGTGTAATCATCTATTTTCATACAATGCAAAAGTATTCATCTCCTATGAAATGTTTGGGGTCTGTTTCTACCAGATTGTCATATTTCAATTGTGAATTATCTACACATTTTTATCAGTCAGTTTGACTGGAGAGGGTCTGTGAAGATCAATTTTCAACTCTACAAATATTCAGTTGAATTTAGGTCTGGACTTTGAGTATGTCATTGTAATATTTGAATATGCTTGTGACTAAACCATTCTGTTGTGCATGGCTGTATGTTTGCTGTGAGATGATTGTAAAAGGGAAATCTACGACCGATTAACTAAATCCTTTGCTTACATCCATCAATCTTTCCATATATTTTGATCAGCTTCTGTATTCCTGCTGAAGAGAAGTGTCCTTGCTGATTGACACTGCTTCTAACTTTTTTAACAGTAGAGAATGAATGTTCAGAGTTACGTGGAATGTTAGTTTTCTACCACACATAACTGTCCCTTGTTGTTCTGAGTTCACCTTTGGTCTCATCTGACCAGATTACCTTCTTTCATGTGTTTGCTGTGTCCCTTACATGACTTGTGGCAAGCATCACTTCTTATGGCTTTCTTTCAGCAATGGCTTTTTTCTCGTTCCTCTTTCGCAAAGGCCAAATTTGTGAAATGAATGTGTAATAGTTGTCCAGATAATTCAATTTCCCACCTAAATTGCATATTTCTGCAGATCTTCCAGCATTATTATGAGTCTCTTGTGCTGTGTCTGCGCTTTCAAAACTCTTCTTTCCTGCATGTTAGTTTGGATGGGTGACCATCTCTTGGTAACTTCACTGTTGTGGAGAACTATTTTCTTTGTAGTGCTCTGTGAGAAGTTCAGACATTGATATTTAAATTTCTGCTTTCAATTTGTCCGCAAATTACCTCCTGACCTGTCTGTTGTATTCGTTGATTTGAGCCTTTTTGTTCTCTAATGTTCACTAACAAACCTCTGAGGTCTTCACAAAATAGTTGAGTTTTGACTGAGATTAAATAGCACATGGATGAACGTTCTTAGTTGACTGCATTGGCTTTAGAGGTACCAGAGTAAGGGGGTCTGATTACATGCAAAATGCATACTAGACGTTTTTTATATATATTTTCTTCCACTGAGAGGACCCTTCTGTACAAAAAAAACAAAATATTGCAACCACATGTGTGAGCCTGTTTACTTGTGTTTGACTTTTAACTACAGGAATTTTATGATTTCAACAATAACAACATCCCAGACTAAATTATTAGCATGTTATGGCAGAACATGCTGTTTCTGCTTGACTGGAATTGGAGAAGGTGCACACGTGTCCAGCAACACCAGCGGGCATCCTCGTTGATTATGCAGGAAGACTTGAGACGCCTGATGTCTCACACACACCAAATTCCCCAATCTCTTAAGTAAAGACATGGAGAGTTTATTTCTAAAACTGTAATCATGGAAATCTTTCCTTTCAACAATAAACTTTCAACTTTTCTCCGTGTCTCGTCATGCCAAGACCACATCAAACAAGTTCTAAGGTCAGCTGGGGTCAGCAGAAAGATTTGGATAATGATGAAGCTCAAAGTTGGAAAAAAAAAGAAATAGGGGCTCTGAAAGAAATGGTAAAAGATGGGGAGCGAGGCTGATGGGAATAGAGGAGGGAATGTAGAGAAGGAAGGTGCAGAGGAAAGGTCATATATCGTTGGACCCTCTGATTACATTGTAGCACAAATAAACAGGTCCTCTTCAGGCTCCCTGGAGTCCAGCTGCAGTGCATGAGAGGAAAGCTTTCATTTTGTGGGTCTGAGGTTGAGCCAGGGAAGAGATGGGATGGGGTCTGGGTGTCTGCCCATACAGTTTCCCATCTCCATCACCAATTCAATGAACACAGGAGAAGTTTAGGGTCTCATTTGAGAGACTTGTTGACTCTTTCATTTAAAGATTGCAAAAGAAGCTGCATGTGTTCAAAAGGAAGGGAGAAACGATTTTGTAAGCACCAAAACTATTTGCCTGGGGTCAAATAAGTGTTGGAATAAGGAAGGGCGTGAGAGAAGAGGTTAGGTTAGCCTCGAGTCACATCTGTAATCGTCTCTCCTTCACCTTCGACCATTACTGGGTCCTGATTCGCTCTTCCCTCTGTGTCTTGCAGCTATCAATTCCCACACCAAGGCATGCCCCTGCCAATTGTGTGTCCCTCTATTAAGGGGCCATTATCAGATAAAGAAGATAAACAATTCCAATTCCTGACGGGACTGATCAAAGGGCTCAGTGTTAACCCCATGGCCAATTTCAAGTAGGCAAAAATCAAACACAGCTGGCTTCACATGAAAAAGGAGGAAGTTGAGTCATTGTCACTACAGAGAGGACAGTGAACAGGGTGCACAGAAGAATGTAGTGATTTCTAAACAGGAATATACCCTCAAACTTTATAAGGTACCAGGATGGGTCCACTTTTCCCTTCTGAACTGCCTTTATTGTTTGTGGCGTAGTTGAAAAATGGTGTCTGGCTGCGCGTCCTCGATGTGAATCTCCCGTCCCACTACGGTCCAAAGCACTAAAGCATTAAGATATTGTGACTATAATGGCCATTGATGAATTTGATTTCATTATCAGGATTCAGTTTGAGGTGATTTGATCTTTGTGGTATTATAGATTACCCTGTCAGACGCAATCATCAGGGGCCTCTTGCATAACTCCTGCGTGCGTGCGCACAAAAATGTGCGGCGCCATATTTGACTCACAAGTCCGCATGTATAAAATTTAACTTTGCGTCAAAGTTTGCGTAAATATACGCACACTTTTTCGCTGGCGAGAAAATGTGCGGCAGCCACGCGAATTTTTTCTGTGGACAATATCAAACTGCAAAGTGTCAGAACTCACCTAAATACACTAAAATCTGGCTACATTCAGTGTTATTTAGACCAAGAAGCATTGAACCCGATGTTTTTTGTTTTTTTTCTCACGATTTTAATATTTTATTGCTTAAAGTAAACAATGAAACTAAACCGCATTTATCCTCAGACAATAAGCTAACACACACCCAAAATAAAGAAAGCAAAAATAAGAGGATGCGAAAACCTCACTAGAATGTAAAAAAAAGAAAAAAAAGAAATTCCTCAGTTTTTGTCTCATAAAGATGTAACGCAGTGTTCTGTGCAAAATGCATCTATGGGGTAATTTCATTCTCACTAAAAAAAAATAAAACATGCTTGGATCAGCAGATTAACTCCAAACAGGTTTGATTATTTTTAAGGTGATGGAGGTGTATAGACAATCACGCGTATTTAAGTAGCTGCATAAAGGTGAGCCTCTAACTGTGGAGCGCTTTGGCTCTGATGGAGAACATCACCAATGGAAGAATTCAGAGGGCACGATTGATCATATTTGCCATGGTTATTGCTTCACTTGGTGGCAGACTTCCTGGTATTTATACTAATTTACATCTGTATTTATGGAGGCGACAGGGTGGACCAGCAGCTGCGCTCTATTTCCCGCAAATTTTGATGTATAAATGAAAGGTGAGCGGCCACGAGCGTGCGCACGGCTTTATACATCAGAAATCTTTTGTGCGCCGCACTTATCTAAATTTTTCCGTATGCAAAGTTTTATTGTGAAAACTGTGCATTCTTTTATGCATGAGGCTCCAGGAGCTGTCCACATTGTGGTCATTAAGAGATGGACACAGTCAACAACACTACTCAGGCAGACTGTGGTGTTTAAATGGTGCTCAATTGATACTAAAGGGCACAAAATGGATCAACAAAATATTCCCTACACCATGATGCCTCAACCATTGAGTCAAGGCAGGCTGGAGCCTTTTTTTAATGTTTTTTCTCATCTCTGACTTCTATCTAAATGTTACAGCTGAAAGTAAGACTTATGGAACCAATAATCTACTTTGGTGAGCCTGTGTTAACTGTAGCTTTAGTTTCCTCTCAGCTGACAGGAGTGACACCCAGTGTTGTCTTCTGCTGCTGCAGTCCATCTGCTTCATTCAACCTTTACATGACTTGGTTGTGGTGATTGGTTGAGTTACCTTTCTTTTACTTCAAATCAGTCTGGCCATTCTTCCTTGACATCTGACATTCATCAGCTATTTTTCAGCACACAACTTATAATCACTTGATCCCTGTAAATAGAGAAAATTAAGTATTAGATCCAATTAGATTAGCAGTTTTTAAAATAGTCAGACCAGCTTTCCTTTTAGCCAGCTTTCCATTTATGCCGTGTTCAAAGTTGCTTAAATCCCCTTTCCTCCCCATGTCTGCTTTAACTTTAACAAGTCACCTTCTCATTTAAATGCCTTTATGCACTGGAGTGCTGCCATGTGATTGGCTGAGTTGGTATTTGTGTTGACAAGCAATTGAACAGATGTAACCAGTACCCAGTAAAGTGGCCAGTGAACATATTCATTCATCATCAACATAAATTTCACTCTTTCAATGAAGCCACAATGGCATGAGCACCTGCCTCCTCCTACCATTTCTATGACAGCATCAGCCAGTGAATCCTGAAGTCTTGGAGGGAATACAAAGGGCCATGCTCCAAGCTGTTAAACTCATTTTAGTTGATGATCATGGGTGTAACTATTTGGCTGCTGCACATCTACACAAATGATGAATGTGAAACCCTACACTTTCTTTTGGATTTCCCTCGTAGATAATCGCGTCACTATGATCAAGCATTTGCGTAACTGGGTGTTTCTTTTTCCAAAGCTTGTTCGTCATCCCCTTTAAGTAAATCAATCCCTCCTCAAATAGCCATGGAGGACATATCAAATTACTTATACATTTTAAAGAAAGGATTGTTTTGTTGTTTGCTCAAATATTGAAATGTCCCAATTTTATAAATACAAAATCTTTCAGGGACAGCTGTGACTCAGGAAGTAAAAGACCTTTTCTTTCAGTCTCAGACTTTGCTTTTGTGTACTTAGTCAAGACACTTCACCAGCTTTGCCTGCTGGTGGTGGACCGGTGATACTAATTGAATGGCAGCCTCGTTTCTGTCAATCTGCTTAGGGCATCACCATCAGTGTGTGTATGAATGACTGACTAATTGTAGTGTAAACCACCTTGGAATCCTCTGTCTTGGTAATGCTCTATGCAAATACATAGCATTTTTACCATTTCAGTACGTCCATGTTGAACTGTAATGAGAGGTTTAATCCAGCATAATCAGACAACTCCCCCACAAGACCACCCACAATGAGTAAAGCAAAACATGTATCTCTGCTTTTCATGGGATTATCATCGTGACCAAAAACCAGAAAACACACAGACTGTTGGTCGTAATCCTCCAAAAGGTTACTGCTTTCTTGCAATGAGTATCATTGTCATGAATTGTTAAGCATAAAGTAATTTCATTTAATGGATCAAATTTGAAACAAAAATGTTGATACAAAGTATTCAGTTTTAAGCCTTATCTTATTATGGGAAAATGTAGGTCTGAGCAAGCATATGTCTTACTCTCAAATGATCCTGAAAATGATAGGCTTGGTCTAAATTTAGCTCTTGACTTTTTGAAAAACCTTTAACTATTGTAGCTGGAAGAGGAAGACATAAACAAAGCTGAAGGAGCTCAGAGAAATATGTGATCCCAGCAACATACTATTCTCAGTTACTATAATGGTGACAGAATTAAATTGTGACAGAAGGGGATATTCCAACACACATGAAAGTCTTGCATATCACCAGACTGTCTTGGTGAGCCTCATAGGTTTGGATGATGAAAACAAGTTCTAAGTCAGACACAAGACAGACTCTGTCAGCATCCATCAAGGCTGCAAATGAGGCAGTCTGATGAAGTACATATTTGTCAAAATAGAAAAATCACTCTGTCAACTTGTGACTTCCATAAAAACCTCCAATTTTCATATTTGTCTCCTCGTCTGTTGGGTGGAGAGTTTTGCTTGGGTTGGTAGACCAACCCATCCCAGTTTCTTTAGTCTTGGCTAATTACAGGACCACAAGTCATCTGATTTTTGACAGGTTCAAAGAGACCTGAATGTCCTCTTCTGTAATTTCAAATGACTGATTTCTGTTATTAATTATACATCTTAAGTGCCTTTGAAGAATGCTGCAGACCATCCTTCAGCAGGAAGACATAATGTCTAGTGCAGAAAGAAAAAAAAAAACACTTAAGAAAGCAAAGCTTTACCTCATTGGCTCCAATAAATCAGAGCTTCCAGGAAAATCATCAAGTCTTGTCCTATTATATCATTAATATTTGTCTGCGTCCTGTATTTTGTACCAAAACACTTGAGTCTGACATTAGTTCATCATTGTCATTTCAAAAGTTTCTGGAAGCGGAGAATGGGTTGTGATTGAAGTCTGGGCCTTGCCCCGGAGCTGTACTTTGAGGAAGAAACCACGGAACCACAGATAATGCTTTACAGTCCACTGGTCTCAAGTACTGTCGTCAGATTTTCACTTTGTAGGATACTTGAAATAGATTGCCACTCTGTTCTTTTTGTCATACTAAAGGGCACTGCACTAATGTCAAACTAAAGACTTTCTTTGTAGTACTTTAGACATATGATAAGTTTGCATGACAAATCAGACACTGTGCCTGAAACCTGGGGAAAACATCAACTAGCCACAAGAAAGCTTGAAGAAGAGACATTTCGATCTCTGGATAGACAAACACTGTTGACATTGTCTTCATTGTCATCAAGAGTAATCCAGGCAAATTTTATAGTGAGAAAACAAAAACATCACAATGTCAAGCACACAATAAAAAGGAAACCACCTCTGTTGACTGGTCAAAGAGTTGTAAGGGACAAGACTGAAGTTCAAACAAAGCAGAGGCTCTTCCTTGTCTACTTTCCACTCAGCTGAAGACTTTTTAGGAGACAGGGGAAGGCATCTCTCTTTCATCCTTCACCACAGCCAAACATAGACATATAAAAACATCCGTGCTGAAAAAGTGGCAATAGTCCTTTTAATTCCAGACAAACCCAATGAGAAGAACTTAATTACAGAACGGGGGCAACCCAACCCTTTTGAAAATTACACTTACAGTAAGACCTTTGAAGCAAGTACATCCTTTATGCTATTCTGTCCTTTGTTAAATGTTTTGTCTCCTTTAAAGCATGCCATTGACTACTGTGGTTTCTAGTGGGTCCCAGTCTTTTTTCGAACTTGCAGCAGTATTCACTCATCAAAGGCATATCTTTCGGACACACAGAGGAGGGCAGAAAATATTAACTTACCATGTAATCTGTTAATTGATGCCCTTTTTAACTGCTAGGACTTAAAAAATTAGACTTTTATGCCAAACAATAAAAGGTGTTGCTTTTGCAGCACAACATTTGCAGTTAAACAGGTACATAAATCTCCTCTTGCTACGTTGGCAACACAGTTTGGTTGTTTTTCTTTGTGGTCTTGGTCTTTGATGCTTGTTTCTCAGCAAGTTCTCATTATGCAAGAATTAGGAAACACTATTTGCAGTAACTGAAGATTGGGCAACAACAGTTGGATTGGTTTTAGCAGGCCGTCCATTAAATTCTTGAGAGTTGTTTACGGGTTGTTACATGCTGCGCCTCAGAAATAAGCCAGGTTCAGGTTGCCAACTGCCAACTTAAATAACAGCACTATTAGTCAAGTACCATAATTTTTTTTTTTTACCGCTCTCAGGTAATACTGCTTTAAAGATGGAGTAGAATATCATGACATAATGGAACCAAAATACAGATGTTTCTAATTAGTTTTACAAGGAACCAGTTAATTGTGTGATTTTATACATAAATTGCTCATAAAGGGATCATATATTCTCTGTATTAGTACAGCAGTTTCTCACATAAAAAAAAGGCATTGTTGGAGTGAATCAAAACGTTTGGCTTTTACCTAAAGCTGTGGTAATAAATTTATAGCAGGAGTGGTATGGTGAAGACCACATATCATTCTTAACTTTTTCTCAAGCAACTGTCAAATGCTGTGCCAACTCTAAGTGGCATTAGAGCTAAGGTGTTGGGTTCACCAGTGAAGCAGCCAGGTCTACAGGGATCAAAACATTTTTTCCATTTCCCACGCTTTTATCTAATCTCATAAAAGTCTGAACCTTGTGATGAACAGAGCCTGCCTGCCAGGGGAAATTGGCCTCCCATTGCATTGCAGTAGGTGCAGTTTTGCTGGTTTACTCTTCATACAAGGGTCCAATTGAAAAACAATACAAATTGCTATAATAGCTTTAAACAAAAACTCCCAATTTGAAATCCTTACATTGAACTTTGCATTCTTGAATAACCCAAGCTTACAATTATTTTTAAAATGTTGCATGCCAACTTTGACATGTATTATAAAATGTTTCTGAATATAAAATGAGTTGTACATGCACAGTCACTTACCAATTTTACACTCTGAGAAGGGGCTTGTGCAAGATGTATTAGAAACTTATGTGTCAAGCATGCATTGAAATATTGTGACAGCTCCTGTGATTAGGATTATTTTTTTCTTATTTATTCTTTCAAAATTCCATTTTAAATATTTATTTGTCTATCATTTGTTGACATCTGTTTTATTAGGTTTTTAAATACACACATTTTTATAACAAATGACACTTATTTTATTATCTTTTCTTCCTATATAATATATGGAGTCAATACCTATTAACCTCTTGTAGCGGCAATCTAACATTAGCTTGTTGCAACATTCACATCAATAACATGTGACATTCATTCATTCAGTTTTCAGCTGTCGTGTTTTTTAAATTTTATCTTTAGTTAAACATTATGGCAATTTATATGCAGAACAGCGTTTATTATGTTTTCAAGTTCTTAAGTGTGAAGCCAAAAACACGTGAGAACTCCCTTCATGTGCACTATGATGTGCATCAGCTTAAGCCATAAGACTCAACGGATAAATTGGTCATAAATTGTCATGACACAACACAGATCAGCCATATGTAATTCCTTTTTTCCCCATCAAAGGTGGGGTACTTTAAAATATAACTGTGCCTAGACAGATCACTGATAACAGTGGCACATAGTTACAAATTCTTTGATATGTAACAAAATAAATGAGGATTGTTTCATTTCAATAATGGATTTTCTGCTGTTAATATAATTTTCACTAGGTTAAAACCTGCAGTTAAACCTTTTACTTTAATCTGTGCATCAGATTAAAGTAAAATCAATTAACATGCAAATCCTACACAAACAAAGCTTTATGAAAAAAGAGAATCAGGCACACTGCCTCTAAAATACAAAGTTTGCGTGTGAAAAATAGGTGGCAGGAAGAAGACATGAAACGACTCCATGGAAGACTAATAAAATGTCTGGAACAACAGCAACATATAACGAAACAGACAAACATCAAAAGGCTTCTTGTTTCATCTCCAAGTTTTTTCCTCTCTCTTTTTTTTTTTTTTTTTAACTTCGCTTCATCCTGTTAACATTCTGGTTTACATTATCTTGTTTTTCCTTGAAAATCATTTTAAATTTAGCAGGTCTTACATGAGAAAGGGGCACACAACTTTCAGATAGAGAGTAAACGAGATCTTTATGGCGACTAATCCAATACAAACACTGTCTTGTCAGTGTGACATTCTCTACAACCGAAGGGCACATCTAATGTGAAATCTTGTGCTGCTTTCTACATAGTTGGAATGGGTGCTCTGGTCTTTAGAGAGGTTTATGGCTCGCTTTTCAAGATGAAGATAAAACACAAGCAGTCACCCACTCCATCCTAAAAGAGGATAAATCCATAAACATGAAAAAGAGAAGTTAATGCGCTGGATAGCTATACGACGGGAGTAAAAACTTTGATTTTGCCTGCTGTGCAAAGTCTTTCAGAACCAGTACGAGATGCACACATGACCAAGAAATTAATGTTGGGAGCTGTTGTGGTCAGGGTGTATCAAACATGTTCTGTTAGGCCAATAAAAACTAAACACTGGCAGCTGCACAAAAACTCAATCACAGCTTGGTTGGCTTGGCAGGATTGAGAAAATGTCTATGTAACAAGTTTTTCAGTGAGCCTTTTTTTCTCCAGATAAAGCTTTCCCTGAAATCCACATGGATATTTCCCTGTGGTTATAACTAAACATGCTTTATGTGTGTATAAATGCCTTTTTCTGTCCTTTCTGCATTGCAACATGTTTCCAAGTGTGTGTACATCAAGCCTCAAAGAGACAAGATCACTTGTGCCCATAGCGTCTGGTAGAGCTCGTGACTGGGCCTGTTTAAATCCATCAACAGAGAAGCTGTTCCACAAAGCCCATCACGCAACCCACAGATGTCCCACAGAACAGACAGGACTGAGCTGCAACCAATGAGGGGCGATAATAGCATTCCCCCAAACCTCCAACCCCGACCCCCAGCAGAACACTGAGCCATGCACACACACATTAGAGACATACACACCGCCAAATGAAATGAATCGTCTTCAGAGTTTGGTGATTACAACTCACTCCATTTGTTGAAACCAACATCCATCTGAAATGAGTCATTTTCATTGTTTTTAAAAGTTTTGTGTTGTACCAGCCTCACACAGTGGCACCAACAGAGAAGCTGTTACACCAATCTCTCACAGCAGCATCAAAAATGTTGGGAATCACAATTTGCATCAGTGTTTGACTTAAGTAGTGACTAATAATGATAATTATTTATTTATGGCCAGTAGTTTAGGAGGAAAAAGGCTCAGAGATTATATGAATCTCTGTTGGAGGTTGACTCCAAAGACAAGATTTTGGAATTCAAGTCTTGCTTTTGTAGTAGGGATCAGTTCTTATTTGATCGACTCTTAGTCTTATTGTAAGGGGAGGCAGTTTTGGCAGTAAGTCTCCCCTCCAGCACAAGGAATCCTGGGAAATCCTGTCCCAGGAAGTCTTGCAAATCCTTGAACAAAAATGGAATCCGACATCCATTTACAGTTCTTTGGCCTGAAAACATATTAAATAATGTTTTTGCATATTTGATTCTACTCTGACTTTACTGACTAAGTAGCTTGCGCATTTTTTCACGCATTACATTTAGCAGAAATTGAAAGAGTTGCGTTTTTAACGTAAATTGGGCACAATTAAGAGCAGTAAGAGTACCATTTGATTGAAAATAGTACTCTTTTCAATCAAATCAAACTAGCAAGGAAGACCCATGTCTTCCATACTAGTGAGAAGGAAGACATGGGTCTAGAGGGAAGTCAGAGGGAAACTCAAGCATGTTTTGGTTTTTATCTTTATATTCACAGTTGGGAAACTCTTCAGGGTTGCCTAGGGCTGACAGGCAATGTGAGCACAGACTTCAAAGTAACCAAAGAAAATATATACATACAAAACCATTAGGCAGCATGTTTTCTTTAGTTAACATTTCAAACACACTGCGGAGTGGGTTATGTTTTTCAGTCCCCCACCTTCACCCACCTCTGCAACTTAAAAGTTGATGTTTTTTTCTGATGTTCCTGCAGTGCCATAGCTGAACAGTCAGCAGCAGCCTGAGAAATGACTTAATAAATACACCCCAGTCAGACTGAAAACAGCATCCTTTGGCTAGTGTGGACTTTCCAGCTAGCTGTCTCTTTAGGAGACAATTTGCATTTGACCATCAGTAGATCAACAAACCCAGCAGGATCCAATATCAGAGATAGATCAAATATACACACATCTAAACCCCAGAGGTGGTAGGCTTACAGAACACAGAGAGAGACAGATTGCTATATTTGATTAAACACTCTTAAACAGCGAGTGTAAAATAATTATTTATCTGCAAACTTCAGAAGAAGAGTTTAATTACAGGTGCTCCACATATTCAACTTCGGATTTAAAGGAGATTCTCTATGTAGACAGATTACCACTTCATTATACAATTGAAGCTCTTAAAAGATTAACAGGGCCTTGGCCCCTCACACCACAGAGTGTGAACAACACATATCCAAAACCCACATGAGACAGTAATGTTGCTATTCCAAACATTTATTTGGAGGAAATCAAAAAATGGGAGTCCTTTTGTCTTCCATTCTCATTCGTGCCCACACAATTACTTTTAGGCAGTAAAGAACTTTATAAGCTTTGGGTACAAATGCTTGAGAATAGCATTTTGTGGGTATTTTTAAACTCTGCTTGGAGCTAAAATAACATCATAAAAATACACATGAATCAGTAAAAATCATGTGCCGGGGGAAAATAAAAACCTGCGTCTGTTCCAAGTAGCTATTATAAAATTACAGACAGCTGTCAGCAGAAGACTTTGACATGTGCGACCACAGTGCAAGTTTGACCAGGTTATGCTGTAAAAACATAACAAAGCCTCAGCAGCATAATGGCATGCATGGCAAATTTTGTGAAAAGTGAGGAAAAATACTATAATCATACTCTAGTCAGCTATCATAGAATTTTCTAGGCCTTTCATTTATTGAAACCCATGAAGCATTAAATCATTTGCTCAAACACATGAAAACAAACTGCTGCTCTAATGTTCCTAAGCTATATATTCGCAATTAAAGTCAGCCAGTGTAGCTAAGTTTAACTATATATATATATATATCTATATATATAGTTATATATATATATATATATAACTATATATATATACTGTATATACAGTGTCTTACATAAAATGCATAAAACTTTAGTTTTTTTTTTTTTTTTTCACCACATACCTGCAAAGTTTAATGTATTTTATTTGAATTTTGTGTGATCAACCAACCGACTGAAAAGAAAGATATATGGATTTTAACAATATTAAATACATACCGGAAAATATGGTGTGCATTTGTTTTTAACTCCCTTTTACACTGCTGCTCCTAAATAAAATTCAGTGGAGCAACCTATTTTCAGAAGTCAGCTAATTAATAGGAGACTCAATTTGTTTACATAAGTATTGCAAAAGACATATCCCTTGTTTCAGTTTTCACTGCTCTTATTCAAAATATTTTTTTATTTATTTGTTCAGATATCTTTAACTATCTTGTTTTATCCATTGGCAGTGCTGAAATGTTTATTAAAAGATTGAACATCTTGAAAGGGTATAATTGCTAATCACTCATCAGCACATTAATGTCACTAAATTGTCATAAAAAGGCTATAATCATGTTGATTTCATATTTTTAAAAATGCATAATATCAAGTAGAAATTGACTTGATGAATCTAAATTTGAACTTTATCAAGTGTTCCAGATGTTCTAAGACAAGATTGTTTGATCAGTTAGTGTCTTGTCAGCGTTACAATTTTTTATTCTAAAAGTATTTGAACCTTTCTATTTCAACATGTTGAGTACTTTAAATTGTCACCTAACAGGGATTGATTAATGCACAATTTTACTTAAATGACATATTGATTCAATTTTGAAAACAATTCAAAGCAATACCATAACTTTTACAGCATGAGGACACCTCAAAGTTAGACAAGCAGTCTAAACTGGACATATTATAAATTCTTTAAAACATTGTTTATGCAACTGAAGCAATGAGATTGCTAACTTTACCACAATACTAATTTTGTTTTCTCAAAAGTCGTATCATATATCTTCTTGTATCAAGAGCTGATTATTTCATTACACATCTAATGATAAATAATTCTGTTCATCAATCAAAATAACCCAGCACTGTTGTGTTGTTGTTCGAACTCACAAAATGAAAAATCTTTCTCAAATTTCTCAAATAAATATTACATTTGACCCAAACAATCTGGTCTTTGAAAAAGGATTTTCATCTAATCCAATCACATTCCAGAAAGAGACGGGCAGTGGCACGGTGGAAAACTGAGCCGATCTCACTTCAAAGAGCCAGGAGGGGGGTGCTTTTAAAAATCACACCGGCAATAAACTACAGCCGAAGTTCATCACTTTTCTACAAGATGAAAGAGGTCTTCAGAGCTGGATCTCCTCAAGTGGTCGCCCCTTCTCACTGACCTGATTCTGCACAAAGTTTGAAACAAAATTTGCATCGGCAAAGGGCTGGCGAAGCTGAGTCTGTTTACATGGGAGGCGTAACCAGGGAGTGGTCAAATTATTTACATTTCAAAGAGAGTGGACAACATGCCACTGTTTGAGAAAGGAAGAAAAAAGCCCAACCCCCAAAAAAACAGGGTCTTCATTTAAAACTAATAAATCACAGCTACAAGCTAATATAATTTCTTTGAATGAAGGACTGACTTCTTAGGTGTCTTTCATCCTGCTACCTGTGGACAGAAATGGCCGAAATTAAAATGATGAATATGCCAGGGACACTGCAGAGTTTATCTTGGTTTGGGAGTAAATTATAATCTCAGAGACAGAAGCTGAAACCCTCCTCTCCCGCATGACTAATTGAAGTAATTACAGAAAGGACATGAAAGGGGTGAAATGCTCTGCCAGTAAATCAAGTCTTTGCAGACTCCAACAGGATAAACACATAAAAAAAATTAACAAAGAATGAAAATTGTAAGAAATAAAAAAAAAGGGAAACATTATTCTTACACTTTGACATCATGTGATGTCACCTGGGCCGAGTCATCCAACAAGTTCTCATAATCTGCTCCTTTGTTTCATCAAAAGATGCTGGACTCCAAAACACAGGATGTGTGCTGATAGACAAAAAAAAAGGGGTGAGAGAATAAAAATACTGAGAAACAGCTCTCTGATCTTTATCCAGGTTTCCAAAGGGAGGTGTGGATAAGAATTACATTTAAAAAGTGTGTACAGATGGTGACAGGTGACAAGGCCTTCTGTCCACAGCTTAGACTCTTGAGCAGTTGCAGCTCCCTCCTGAGGTAGAGGTCTGAAACAGCATAAGTGCATGTTGCATTTTATATTAGTTTAAAAAACTTGGACAAGTTATACAAAAAAAAAATCCATGTGTATTTACTCTGAATTAGGATGCTAATGGTTTCCTTTTATTTCGTATCCGATCGCAAGAGGAGTGTCTTAATACATATTTTAACATTTGTATGCTACAAAAGATGACAATAATGTAGTATTGGGAATATAAATTGCTACAATATCTGTGAAAATGCAAATTTAAAGATAAATTATTTGCTTTGAAATTCTTTTTCATATACGTAGGTCCAGCAATAACCATGTGACACAAAATCCTCACAGGCACGAGTCAGGACAATGTGATATTTTGGAAAGAATCAAATTTTCTCTCTCAGCAACCTGAATCTTCATTAGATTTCATTTTTGCTTTGCAGCTTTGATAATCAAATCCATCTATAGCACATTGTCAGTCACAGTGCGGTGCAGATCAAACAGGCTATAGACAACCTCTGTGAGCTCAGCATCTTATGCTGGCCTCTATGCATGCAAACTTCCTAAGTTTGTATCTTTTAGTTGTAATGTTAAAAATCATATTTTTTCATATTTTCTTTGTGTCAGAACATTTTTACATTGTGATAGTAAATAATACTCAATTGATCTTTTATAAAGGCAGGCTTTAATAAAATGGAATCTGTGTTGGTATGTGGAATGAGGGTGAGACAGCTTTTGTTTGTTGATGATTAAACAAGAAATCCTATGTTTTAGCAGCCTGGCCATTGCCTTCCAGTGCACTTGACTAAAATCTCACTTCACAAACAGTCTGGAATTTCTGCCATTTACTTAGATTCCTCCAGTAGAATTTCAATCAGCAAATAGAAGGACAAATTACGAACAATGATGCCGATTTTCCGCTATGTTTTAGAATTGCATTCGTCCTGTAGTTTTAGCAATAGCAGTGGAGGAAGCGAGCGAAGATGTTCAATCTGCGTTGGCCATGCTTCCAAATATGGAATTATCATTAACAACCATCCCATTGGGCTGGCACTTGTTTGTTCACAGTGGGGGATGGTTGGTTATAGCACAGGTAAGCTTCTTTGCGTCGAACTGGCACATTACACACGTCTCGACCAAACGTTAGAGACTGGGTAACATTTAACTTCAACAGAGTCCACGCCTCCAGGAAGCAATCATTTCTCAATAGCAGAGGGTCTGGACCTTCTTTACGAAGCTAAGCGTAGAACAAGGAGCTGTTTTTTTTTTTTTTTCCCACCAGTTTAATGTTTTAGAAACAGAGTTATGCAGAGCCTTGCAAGAGGTTTTCAAGTTCTGTCACATTACAACCACAAACCTCAGCATAATTTAATCAGATTTTAAGTTATAGTCCCATAAAAAGCTGTCAATAACAAAGTGGAATGATACCGCAAATAAAATCCAGTGCAAGCGATTGCCATTAGAAGTTAACTATTTAGTAAAATGATTACACCTTTGTGTGATCTAATATCAACATAAGTACAGCTGTTCTGTGAAAGGCAACACAAAGCACTGATTTTTTGTGCTTTCATGCAAAAGTCTGTGTGTGTTGGAAAACCACCACTCCAAATCACCCTTAATACAAAATCCCCACAGTGGAACATGTGGGTGGCAATATAATGCTGTGGGGATGCTTTTCTTCAGCAGTTGATGGAAAGATAGGTCAAACTTAATAAGAGGCTATCTTTTTTTAAAAATTTCTACTTGAAATAAAATGTCTTTGAGTTGGATTATCATGAAGGTTGCCAGGTGGGTTTTGTTAACCCTTTTTTAATATATCTTAACATTGTACATGTAAATGTGAACAAAAAGTCAAATCAAACTAAAAAGGGAAATGTGTCCAGACATGTCATGCAGGTTTCTCTAAGCCCCTTTGCGATGAAGAACAAACAACAAAAAAGAACTGGAGGTCAACAAGACAAATCCGTTCTGTAAATTACAAGGCTTTGTGTCTACTATTCTGAGCTTTAACATGATATTCAGTTGAGCAGCATGCTAGTTTCCTGGTATTTGTTTTTCTTTTCTTTTAAAATGGAGAAATGAGAAGAAAATACCACAGTTCGCTGGAAGAACACAGTGAAGAAAAGAAAGGCCATAATTATTGTGGAGGTTGAAAGAGGCGAGTGAGTCGCCGTCAGTTGCGCTCATTTGCTCATCTTCATTTGGTCCTTCACATGAGAGTGTGGTCAGCTCCGATCTTGTTTAGATGAACACATCAACAGTCATTCCAGTAATGACCGCATGTGTCTGCGGCAGAGCATTTTTCAGAAGGTTCATTTTGGTTAGCTGAAGCAAATCATAACTTTGCAGCTGATACAACCATTACAAACCTTTAGTCACCTATGATTTTCACATCGTGTAGAACGGAGTTAAAAATGTACTGTACAACTGTTAAAATTTATTTGGAGGAATGATATCCTTGCCCCTTTGCAGATGTGATTTCCGCTTCCCATCTGGACACAGATGAAAATGTGTCCAGATGAGTTTGTACTCATCTCAAAGACACAAGCGAGTGTATACATGCAAAAAAAATATATATATATCTATTCCAGAAAACTGATGAGAAACAAATGGACTATTAGAATAAAAAGAATGATTAATTTACTGCAGCATTTTGGCCAGTTTTAATAGCCTATTTGCCTTTCTTCAGAAGAACTCAGGGAGGAAAAGAACAATTTAAGCTCCCTAATTTCCAACAACAAATAAATAAATAGATCGCTGGGTCTAGTGGAAACATTTTCATATTACAACAGTCTTGCTAAAACAGGGCCTGGTCAAAACATAGTCATTCCTCTCCACTGCTACCACATGCTTGTTCAGTGTAAGTGATTGGTGCAAAGTTAAGGATCAATGCAATGGCTTGACTTGGTTTCCTTATATATTTAAAAATAAAAAACAACTGGATTTAATAATTGAATCTGACTGAATGGTATCATAACTGGGATATAATTGGGAAGTACCACTCAATGGGTTAATGTTGGAGAAACAACTTATTGTTACATGAAAACTGTTTATCCAATTATCATCATTGATGACCATGTTAACTAGCTTTCTGACAGGCTCTGCTGTGGGGAAGAAACTGTAGCACAGCAGAGATCAAAAAGGAGGGAGTGAAGAGCACATACACTAGGATGATTGACAGCACTAAGATCCACTCCCTGGCTTGGTTGTTTCTGGCTGAGTGTTGTATATCTGTAGCAGAAGAACTTGTTTTTTGGTTTTTTGTTTTCCTCACAGTTTGCCTGTCTCATAATTTCAGGAATATTGACAGTTATAACAAATATGTAAAAAGCACATTGTTCATAAAAGTTAAATACTGCAGCTTTAACATTACATTCAGTCAGAAGAAACATGTTGATAAAATCAAACAGTTTGTCCATTGTCCATTAATAAACAGATTTTGCTATTTATAGGTTTATGCCCAGTTCTTTGATTTTATCAACATGTTGGTAAAACATGTTGATAAACATGTTTTAATGGACAATTAATGTCCATTGTCCATTAATAAACTAATTTTGCTATTTATAGGTTTATGCCCAGTTCTTTTAAGTTCCACATTTTGCTCCTTCTACCTCATTTATCTTCTAAGCTATGCTAACTGAGAAAGCCAGCAGAAAAATGCAGTTAGTGTTTTTAAATTTTATCACAATATGAAGCAATTTCTCATTTCTGGATGAGGGGGGTTCAGTGCTTCTCTTGTTTAGATACGGAGACATTTAAAGATAATTTTGGGCCAGCTTTGATCAGAGACTCAGTTCTGTCTTTCTGGTCCCCACCATATGGTTCCCTTGTCTGTGTATCTGTGCAAGTATCTGCACAAACATGCTAGATGCCTGAGCATCATTGTTTTTTTCCCTCCAGGCCCAGCCTACTGTTCTCAAGTGGATATCAAAGGGCTCCATTTACAGTTATCTCTGCTTGGTTGCGCCACGGAAGTAATCACTGCAGGTCAGGGGTCAGAGCTCTGGACCAGGACAGAAACTCGACTGACTGACGTGGAACTTCAAAGGAACGGGATCCTCTGACAGACTGTTGTTTTAGCCAGGAACTCTGGCTATCATAATCAGAAGAGTGAAAGGGGACAGTATGAAAAAAAAAAAGGAGTAAACGAGTGTGTGGAGGGACTCGTGTCTCTGAAGAGAAGTAGAGGAGAGAAAGACTACCTTTAAATAATTAGAGGCAGCAAGATCAAAGAACAGGCTTGAGTTTGGTCTGCTTAACCTCTGTAACACAGAAATGGAGCACAACAAAAAGGCGTCACTTTATTCTGTCCTGTTGTTATTTCTATGCTTGGTGAAACCCAAAACCATGTTAAACATAATGGAAAATATTTGAGGTCTTCTTTTATTAACCAGGGATGGCTTTGATGTTTGATGTCTTTATTTGTTTTAGAAGAAGAAAGAGAAAGGCCCAAAATGGCATGCTAGCGATCTTCTTTTGGAGAGAACACATGAAGTGTGTGCATGCGTGCGTGCGTGTGTGTGTGAGGGGAGGGGGGAAGTAATGAATGATATGAGAGCAAACCAAGCTTGTTTATGCTATGTAATCAATTAAACATCATTACTAGCCCTTTCAAGAGTACCAAGATGAAAGACCAGAAGGAAATGATCAAAGTGACAGCATTTTTTAAGCTCTAAGCTGTCTCTGCTACTGTGTCCTTAGCAAGTGAACTTACAGCAGAGCTAATGATATGTGACCAAAATTGGTTTTACACAAAGTGCATCAAACTCTGATACACTGGATGCATGCTACTGTTTTCTGTTCATACTTAACATGGCAAAAAAACACAACAAAAAAAAACCAAAGATGTCAAAGAAATCAAAAAGATAACAGATGGAAAAATACCAATGTAACCAAAGGAGAAACATATATGTTTTCCCCGTTGCTATCTTCAGTAGTATTTTCAGTATAAAGATCAAGTTGTATTTACTGCCACAGGCTGCTGCACAAAGTCTCCTTTATTCTACATTACTGTAAAGCTGGAAAATAAATAGGTTTTCTGGATAGTGATGGAGTGTTTTGACCCATGTAAGAAAATCCAAAACAGCATTCCAGACACAAACCACAGACCATCTCAAGACTACATGTTCAGCAGCATTAGGGAACTTCAAATGTAGTCTGAAAAGGAGCCTCTTCAGCTTTACTGGATGTAAAAACAGGTAGAGGGAGTTTTTTGTGGATATCCTGTCATGAGAGAAGGGCAAGGGTGTAGCGACATCACAGCAGGATTTAAAGGAAGTCAGCGATTCAGGGTGGTCAGCTGGAAAGAGCAGGAGGTCAAAGGAACCTTGTTGGCTACATACTCCACCTCTAATCACTGAATCATTGTTGGATTTGGGTTTTCAAACGGGCTGGAGTCTATCAGTGCTCATGACATATATATAAAGTACAGTTATGGAATTTCAGCTCTTTCTCATGTCTGAATTGTAGACAGAAGATGTAGTAAACTTTTATTTTAATTAGTTAATAAGAAAAACTGTTGACCCAGCTGGATTTAAAGTATTGTCAAAGTGATTCTTACTTTCGCTGCTGAAGGGTCTCTCTTAAAAACAATCCGATTTGCCAGATCTAGTCTTTGACCTTCATTGTTTTGCTTGTATGTAAAACACCATCACTAAGATCAGTGTTTGAACATGTGCGCAACCTTTGTTTATAAGATGCTGTAAAGGAATTCAATCTGATTGGCTGAAAAGTCTCCTTATATGACTCCTCATCTTGTAACTTCAGCTGCTTTTAAGCTGTACCATCTTCAAAGAGACACACATGTGACAAACTCTGAAGAAACTTGTGTCCAATAAAGAAACAAGAGCTGACCTTGTCACATGGCCTGATCAAATTTTTCAGATTGCTGTTACATTACAATGTATGCCAATCAAAGCTGTCTAATTTTGAGTGCAGCTCACCAATGCTACCTTTATTGGGGTGGTTATATGTTAGAGGTGTTTTATAGTAGTGAGGTCAACTAGGTAGCTCTCCATGGGACAGAGGCCTTTAAGTCAAAATAGGTAGTTTCATTAATCTGCATTATGTAATATTAACGCCTTAAAATTCTCTGATTAATTACTGAAGACTATTTCATATTTCAAAGGACTCCGTATTTAAATTTACAATCCAGTTCTTAAATGACCTAAAGTACAGAATCTCAAGAGCTTTGAAGAGATCAATAGTCTTTTGATAAATTTTAGTTTATGTTAATGACTGCCGCCTGAATGCTCTTTTAATAATTATTAGTTGCATGTCTTAATTTCTCTGAGTGATTTCAAAAAGATTGTCATACTGTAATTAGACTGATTTAAATGTTTACATTTTGCTGGTCCAACATAGTTCATCAATGCTGCATAAATGGTTGGGGAAAATTTATGTTTGTTTAACTCAAGCAGAAAGTCCGGTCATATTATATGCTAGCTCATCAAAAATTAGTTGTGCAAGACTTTGGTTTGGCACTGGTCTCTAAGAGAGTGTTTTACCAACGCATAAAAGAAGAGATATTAGATCTGAAGCCAAAGTGGTGTTCTGTTTGGTTTGCAACACTTCACATACTGCTGAACTAGGCCAAAAAGGCTATTTGATTAGCGTCAGACCCGGGACTGGGTGACGTACCATCCGACAGGATTCACAAACTTCCCGCTCTTGAGCACAAAGGGGCAGAACAACAATATTATGGTGTCCACTCAGACCTTACCCCCCGTCCCCCAGTAAAAACATTTCTGTAAGAGTCGGCTTGACCAACCTCTTCTCTCATATAAAAACACAAAGCGGTGCGTATTCTGACAGCTGCTGCCCGGGTGCCCTGTGGAGAACAGAAGGAGAGCTTTGAAGATCTTGACCTTCTGGAACAATAAAATGTCATCATCAAACACTCCTGAGAAAGGCTGCTGACCCACAGATCCATGTGTCTGCTTGAAGTAATTCATATTAAACTCTGGGGATCCCTAGGATGAGTTTGATGCTAACAGAAGCACAGATAGAGTCAATCTGTGGCATTATGACAGTCCTAACTGGGAACAAGTGCAACAGAGTTTACCATTGTCGCTTGGTTTTAGCAACATTTTCAAATGGTCTTCCAAATCTTCTTAGTTGAATAAAATGAACTATAAAATGAACTCTAAGAAGACAAAAGGCATATTTCTCAAACCATTAAGACAATCTTAGAATGTAAAAGAATGCAATATTTTTTTTTTTTTGACATTCCACATTGTTATTTTTGTTCTGAATGTTTAAAACCTTCTGCAGCTTTTCCACAATCTTGTTTGTTGTCCTATGGGGCAACAAATGAGATCACGAAGATTAACTATATTAGTTTAATTTATTTGAAATAGTTCATAAGTTTTCATCATAAGGTTCAATGCTGAAACTTTCAGAAGGAAATTAAAAAAAAAATAATTTTAAAAGAAAGTGTTAGCAGACATATTGTTTTTATGGTTATACTCTCCTAAAGTTGCACATCTGTGAAGCTCTCTGATTTCACAAAAGAAGAACAGCAACAGTTGATGGGCGAGAGGTCTTCAGAAGAACCTGAGTTTAGGAAAGCTTTCATTTGATAAACAAACTGGACCTGGCTGACTTAACAAGGACTAATCACTCTGATGGATTGTGGTTCCAATATGTTGGTTTTGCATCCTTTGCCTTGCTGCTGCTCTTGGTTGTTCATTTTTGAGTTATTCTCTCCAAACTGCTACTTTGTATTTTACACTGCTATATCTCCGCAAACAGAAAGCAGAGATACCTCTAGTGCTGTGATAAAATGACATTACAACACACACCTTCTCGTGTTCTGAATAGCTGCTGATATGAATACAAGATAGAACTTTCTGTTAAAGCAGAAATTTCTCATAGAAATCAAGATTAGAGACCATCAAACAGTGTGCTGCTCCAGTAAATTTAAAATTGTTGAATGAACAACAACTCTGGTCAGTTGTGATTGCTTTAATTTCCATCTTAGAGCATAAATGCTAAAAATAGTTTAACTTTACCATTTTAAATCTCATAAGACTAGCTTCTCTAAGAATACTTGTCCTCCATTTCTGTGGAGATGTTAAAAACGGAAGTCTGCACTTCATTTAATTAAATATTTCCACTACAGTTGTTGTATTGCACCCATGTATTTGAATGCAAATGCTGCTCCATTCAAATAATACCTTACTTAGCAGCTCTGCTTTCAGGGAAAAATGTTGTTCACTTTTGAGTGATTTGGCCTTGGTTACTAAGCTGTAAATACAGGAAAGAGAAACAATCTACCTTGGTTCCTGAAAAACTTCCTGTGAAAACTGGCGCCTTATTATACATTTCTAAACATTCACACTAATTACAACAACCTTTCCTTTTTGTTCCTTAACCGTTATTATTATGATACACTGTTGCTACATATTCTTTATATTTTCAGTATGTCAGATACTTTAAGTTAAAGTTAACTTAATGTTTTGTCTAAAAGAGAATAATTTTCGTAGGCTAACCTTAAAAAGAAAGGGAATAAACGGAGAACTCCTAATCAAAGCTTTTCCATCAAATGGAGTCAGTGAAAGAGAATTGATCACATATGAAGTTGGTAATGGATGACTCGAAAAACCTTTCTGAACTTGATGATCAACATCTCTGTGGGGTTTTGCACTGAACAAGAGATCAGAGGAGATGAAGCAAAAAGTGACTTGTCTGAGCCGTCTCCAAGTGTAAGTTTGTGATCTATCAAGGTGAAAACAAGACCTGTCCCTTTGATACAGCAGGAAAAAAAGAAGAAAAACAAAACTTCAGAGAGTAAAAATATGAGGCACACGCTCAAAACAAAAAGGGCACACAAAAAAAACTCATTCTGGATAAAATAGAAAACATTTTTCTTATCTCTGTTTTCATGCTTAGAGACTACTTTCAGTCACACGACTGATAAAACAAGCCTTTGATCTTACATAACTCTGCATTTGCATAACTGTCAAAGAGGATTGCAAAGCAGAGATGCCAGCTGGGTCCACTTGCTCCTCAAGCCTTCTGTCTTTGTCCACATGTTAAACTTTACAGGGCTCTCAAGAAAGTGGTGTTGACAGTCTCGATTTGAGGTCAAGAGGTGCCGGGGGTCAAGCACTTCCTGCTGACATGAAAGCACATCGGAGCACACCTTTCTCTCGGAGTCTGTCGTCGACCCCACGGACCATCTGTACCTACATAATCTGGGGTTCATCGGGCCTAAACAAAACCCATGTGTTAATTACCTTTGAAGGTGCAATGACTTCAGAGCCACAGCTGATCTTCATCTTGTTTCAAAGGTAAAGCTGGAGAACAGGTTACGCTTCAGACACGTTACAGTTGTCCTTTCCCAGCGGTAACCCGGCTGTTCAACAATCTCTTTAAGGAGATAAGCTTTCCGCTCGGTGTCCCTGATAGTGGATAACCCCTTCAGTCTCACTCTGAGGAGCTCCCTAAAAATAGTATTGCAAAGATATATTTCTGATACAAAATGCACTCTGCTACACCTGCACACCAGATGTGACACTGTTCTCTTTGTGGGAATTCAAGTTGTTCTCCTGATGTTTTCCAGTTTTTTCATCCCCAAAATTACCATTGTTCCACCATATTAACTGCTTAGTTCTTCAATTGATCATTTTTGTACTTTTAGTAGAAGAATCACCAAGAAAATTAACTGGAGCATCCTAAAAGCATTTATAAAGTTCTTTTTAACCATTGCATTTTATAAAGTTCACAGAAGATTCCAGGAATGTGATGATCATAACTTCATAGACATAGCAGAGGATGCTGGTAGCAGTCAGCCTATTAGTCATGACAAAAACAAGATGATGTGTCCCGCTCATTGCTTTTTCTTCCCTCTGTGAGTTAAGCTTGAGTAATGCTTTTCTCTCCAACCACAAATGACCACCTTCCTCTGGACACAGGAGAAAAGAAAGTGGGCGTTGTACATTCCCAAACAGATATGTCAAATTCCTTAGAATAAATGCACCTACATATGACCTCAAACCAAAGACAGAATATTTGTGGTGATGACACACAATTTTAAAAGGAACACGTGGATTTGTTGGAAGTGGTTTCAATACGTCTGTTTGTTTTTCTACTTAGATCCCACAATACCTACCTGCTTTTGTAAGAGGATGCTCTTTCACACAAACCATCAAAGGCTATGTTGAATATGGTTCAAATTGGTGAACTTAAAGCGTGACAGACCCCAACCTGTTACCACCTGATAGAAAACTCAAAAATGTAGTCTTTTTTTTCCCAATCAGCAATTTCCATAATATCACATACAAACACATTTAAAGATACAGCATAATGTTGCCTTTAATTTTTATTTTGAAGATGACATGTTAAAAATTTGAAAATTAACAGGAAGTTGGCACCTCAGAATCCAGAATAAGCTGCTCTGCATATGAAAGAGCTTCAATAAATATTTGTTTGCACTTTTGGCTGTTTGTTTCACAGTAAAGTTTTTGCACAAACAGTATGACACAAAGTTAGACAGGGAATCTGTTGTTATGTTACAAGCTGTTATATACTATTTTGGTACCACTTCCTCTTAATGTTGGAACTGGAAGAGGGTTAAGTTAATTCTCCAAAGTTACAACTTCATAAGTACATGGGACATAACACAAGTGGTGAAGAAGCCTTGTTTCTGGTTCTCTATTTTTGGTTTCATCATAGTTATGCTGTATTTACTTTGCAAATATTTAATTCACAAAAACCTAATCTGAGTACCATTAAAGGCAACCCCAGTGTCACCAGTGTTATTTTTGTCTTAGTTTACAAACCATGAACTGGGGAATATATTTAGAGATTGATATTTAAGGCAAATAAAGCTAGTCATGCTAATTTTTGAAGGGCTGCACAGTGGCACAGTTGGTAGCACTGTTGCCTTGCAGCGAGAAGGTCCTGGGTTCGATTCCCGGCCCGGGGTCTTTCTGCAAGGAGTTTGCATGTTCTCCCTGTGCATGCGTGGGTTCTCTCTGGGTACTCCAGCTTCCTCCCACAGTCCAAAAACATGACTGTCAGGTTAATTGGTCTTTCTAAATTGTCCCTAGGTGTGAGAGTGTGTGTGTGCATGGTTGTTAGTCCTGTTTGTCTCTGTGTTGCCCTGCGACAGACTGGCGACCTGTCCAGGGTGAACCCCGCCTCTCGCCCGGAACGT
>CAEFZX010005888.1:0-18630 GCA_903066825.1 Alfaro cultratus | reverse complement strand
TCTAATAATCTTTCATTTCTAATAAATGAATTATTTCGTTAAAACTTAATACAATTAAAATTTTAAAATTATATTTAAAATTTAACTTTTTTTTTTTTTTTTTTTTTTTCTGCTGTACTGTATTTGTGTATTTTTGGGCTCTAAATATTTCACCATATTCTCATTTGTAGGCGTATTTTCTAACTCCAAGCTGGATAATCTTGAATGCCTAATGGATTTAAGCACAGAAGGTATACCTGTAAAATAAGGGAAGGTGTGGCTTAAGGAGATCAACACCATATATCAAGGTGTGCATAATTATTATACAGCTTATTTTCTTTAAGCAAAATGAACCCAAAAAATGCTACTAAATCTTTAGTAGCATAAATCTGGAAATATGTAGGTTTTATTATTTTTTTCCCCCACTTTTGACACTAGATGTATTGATCACTGTCAGAATGTGGTGCCACAGCAAAAGATATTCTCTGCTGTACACCCGCCTGCAAAACAAGCTCTGTCAGTCAGACTACGGCTAACAAAGACGGCAGGAGGGAAGAAGAAGAGGAGGAGGGGAGGCTGGTGAAGAACAGCAGGCAAATGCGAATCCATCTTGGCAACTGTTTATATCTGGGTCTGGGCGTCGTGTTTGACCACTCAAGCAGGTCGGCGTGCGTGTGTGACGGCTTTGCAGAGAGCACGACTCTGCTGGGCAGACGACTGGGTATTGGGTTGGGTTTGGGGAGGTTTTTGAGCTGCTCGATGCTGTTTTGTAAGGATGATTAATGACCAAGTCTTTGGCTTGGAGCTCTGTGAAGCTGTTGTAGCCCTGAAAACCTGATCCTCTTCCATTTAACGTGCTGAGAGATCGAAAATGCTGACAAATTAGGTGTTGCGTACTGTAAGTTGGCCCACGACGTGCCACATGGTGAAAAACGAGGAAGGAAAAACGCGTCATGAGCCTGGCTCAGTCAGAAACACGTCAGAAACACAGCATGTGGTTAGTTTTTTTGTGATAGCAGCGTCTCATTTTTTTGCTTCGTGAATATTTAAAGTGGCTTAGGTAAAAAGTCAAGGAGAGGTTTTCCTGGCCTACTTTTTCTTTTCAGAACTTGCCAGATCCCATCCAGTTCATTCTGCAGCTCAATAATGCTTGCTGACTGTGTGCTTCTCTGCAACTCTTTGTCAGCATTGTCCTACTTTCTTTGTTTACTTCAGCAGCTATTTACCTACATAATCGTTCCTTCAATAATTTACCCACATAATAAACCCATTATCTCTTTCCACTGCATCTCTTTCTACTAGGAAATTACTATAACTACCCCTGTCTCACAAACATAACTTATTTTTTTTTGGGGGGGGGGAATCATCTTCTCTAAGAACATTTACACTTAGAGACAAATCTTAGAGAAATATCCTTAGAAAACATATTTTATTAGCTTATTTAATTGAGGGTTTTTTTAATTATATTGTTGCCATGTTTGTCTCTTTTGAATGAGATATTGGATTTCAATGAGACAGCTTGTGTAAAATAAAAAAAGTCAAATAATAATAATACACAAAAGATCTCATTTAAATGTTTTATGGTAATCCAAAAATACATTTTAAGATTAGCAATATATATATATATATATATATAACCCAACATGTCACCATGTAAAAAAGTAACCATATCCTTGTTAAATCCTGGACTAACTTTCATTAACCAATTTTGAGTTCAAATGTACCTGGCAGATTCAGGCTTGATTCCTGTCAGAGCTGTTGAATGAAGTAAACACTTGGATAGTGTGTCTGAGAACAGGAAGTAGAGTAAAATTTAAAAAAAACAATGATTAAAGGCCTGGCTTACCTCAGCCGAGATCAGTGTTTAAGAAAAAAAGCATCCATAGGAGAGATTCAAGGTAAGACACATTGATGTTTTTCTTGCCTTGACACTGCTGACCAAATAGGACACAAACCTCCATCTTAAAAGCATCGCGGTGACCCCCAAGATATCCCAACATTGTCAAACAGGGTGGTAGTGCTGTAATCTGAGGGTGCTTTGATTCTTTAGGATATTGAGGACTTGTTGTGACGGCAACCATCAATGTTACTCTCTAGAAAATCCTGAAGGAGAATGACCAGTCACCGGTTTATCTTAAACTCAAGTGAATTTGATGTTATGCAGCCTGATAATGATTCAAAGCAAACCGCTGTAGGTTCAAAGTGAAAAACTCAGAACTGGCCTTGTCAAAGTTTAGACTTGAATTAAATGATTGTTCTAAAAAGCTTGCCATTATTCTGATATTAGAAAAGCTTATCTATTTACCGAGTCGATACTTGTTGTAAACGTCTGAGAAAACACTGTTTCTCTCTTTAGAGAGCCGACAGATTAAGATTTTTAAGCATTTAGAAACCTCCTCTTCCTGTCATAAAAGCAGCCCTGAAGCTTGTGTTGTGACAGCTCAACTGTGTTGTGAAATAATTGTGAAATTAGTAAACTGGCATCAGCTGAAGCAGGAAGGAGTCCAAATCAAATTTCCCCTGAGGGGAGGTAATAAAAGTACAGGATTGCCAAAAAAATAATAATTTAGAACGCCCAAGTAGATGTTCAGAACTTTTAAAAAGTAATGCTTACATCAATGTCTCAACTTACTCTAAACAGCTTGTTTCATTGAAATCATGCATGTAGAGTCTGTTTGATGTCACCGCCAAGTGTGTCAGTGAGATCAGGATTTGGGTTTTTGATTTGACTGGTCCATTATTTCCATCCTTGGTGGACTTACTGGTATTTTTTGGGTTCTTGTTATGTTGCTGGGCCCAGCTCTGCTTCAGGTTTTAATTTGGTTCAGATAATGGCATATTGTTTTCTGAAAAACAGTGAAAATCATGATGTTGAACTAGCTAAGTGCTGCTACAACAAAGCATCCGCAAACCATGACCCTTCTACCTCCTCTGATATTGATTTCCTAACAATTAAATTTCAGAATCATCTATTTAAATAACAATATTCCATAGATCCTAGTCTTCGTCCACGTTCTCTTTAGCAAATTTCTGTCTGACTTTCTTTTTTTTTTTTTTTATAGATTGAATTTTCTCTTGGTATGTCTCACATAAGAGTTAAACTTATACAGTCTTTCTGATTCTGTAAGCATGAACTTTCATATCAAGAGCAGCAAAAGTCTGCCATAGGTCCTGTAGTAACAGTCTAACCATTCGCTTGCTTAGCAACTCAAATTAAGCATGAGATGTCTTCTTATAAAAAATCTAATACTACTTGATCAGACTTGTGGGAACTTGCAGACGTGAACATTTGTGCACTTTTTAACTTTTGCTTAATTTTAAAGGGGCAGCATTATGTACTTAATACCAAATACTGCCCCTACTACATAGTGCCATTTTATATCACAATCAAAGTAACTATGTTACCTTCAGTTGTTATAAAAATGTAATACATATCAAATATGACTTAAAAGAAATTTGTCTTTGGAATTTAACCCCTTGAATTTGGGCCTCTGTCTCTTTAAGAATCGTACTCTCTTTCTGTAACTCCGCCTTCAGAAAGTCGTCACAGCATCGCTCCTCTATTAACACTTTGACAATGTTTTTACCAGCGTTACACTGAGAAGTACTGTACCTCACAGTTCTACTAGGTGTTTGCTAATTGCTGATGGCTATTCTGAAGGAGCAGAGTGGGGGAGGGGTGCCAGGTCCACCCAGGCATTTTGCCCAGTTGAATGGTTACCATGGGAGATTAAAGGATTTCTCAAACATGCATGAAAGTATCAAAGCAACACTCCAGGTATGTTTTTGATGAGCGAATAATATTATTTTGTAATTTAAAGCGCAGAAAAGGCGATTTACATAATGCTTCCCCTTTAAGCTTGCTCTGTTTGCTACATTATAGCTATAGAGACAAAAAAAATCACAACAGGGTTAAATGTGGGTTATTAAATGAATGTCTAAAAATGACATTTCAAAACAGCTACCCTTGACAAACCATACTTGGCCCGACACAATTAAAACTCAACGGTAACAGCGTGGGGTGTCTTTAAAGGAAATACAATCATATTTGCATGATTGGCTTGTTCCTGCCGCTTAGTTCTTCTGCTGGAAAGAGGCTGTTGCAGCTTCTTCGTCAGTCCAGGAAACTTCAAGAATTTACTGCTTGAATTTAAATTCTGCTGGAACAATGTAATTAAAGTCCTGCTGTTTAACTCCAGAATTATTGGCCACATCTGCTCCCTGCAGCAGGACGCTTAGTCAGAAAACTTTAACATCTCAGCGTAGGGTAACTTCTTCAAAAATAATACTACAGGATTCAATAACAGCAATGACGCAGTTTGGATGATAAGGTCAATGACCGTTACGTAGCTTTTAAGACAGAGACACTTATTTCTAAACATAATATTTAAAAAAAAGAATGCTGATCTGAGAAGTAGAGTGTCTGTGCCCCTTGAGATCTTTAACATTATGTCATGCTGTAACCTATATGTGTTTTATTAGGAATGCATTTGGTAGAAATGGAGAGAGAAGAATCGATTTTATGGATAAATTTCGGAAACGGGAGACGTGTTTATTGAGTCACTACATCATAGACCCTCTGAGTCTTTAGGAGCAAATCTTCATCAGATTTGCATTTTCCGAGGACTGTAGCAAGAGTTAATTATTGTGAAAAGCAGTGGCTTTGTCCGTGTTGAGCTTGAAATTGGGCCTCTGACTCTTTAAAAAAACTCCAAATGAAAATTGAAAATAGCAGAACAGATTGCTTTTTTTCCCATTTTCATTTGGCCTTTTTGAAGTGTGATCTGTGATGATCTAATTAAATAAATTTTATAGACCGAATCAGATCAACCCATCTAAAATGTCATAATTAATTTGTAGAGTCTTTTCATTCAGTATTACTTAACCAAATGCGTTTTGATGAGGCTTAGCTTTTGGATTAAAAGTACCTTTTGAAAAATGACAACCTTGAAGCAGGTATTTTACAAAGTTTTCATTAAATCCAAACCCAAATTTCCATATTAGAATTATTTTTTAATTGGTTTGATGGAGTATCCTTATGTTAAATGTATTTTTTTCTCCATTGGCTGGAAGTAGATAATCTTAATTAACAGAAATAATAATTGTGTGTTTGTGTTTCACTGAAAGACACAAACCTTTCAATAAAAAATTATTGAATTTGAGTGATAGAATTAATTTTTGTTTTTTGTGGATTTAAATGTAGCGCTTTGTATAATTTCAGCTACTCCTAAAATGGCTTCTGAGTGTTGCTGTGTTTGTTTTTACCTGCAGACTATCGGCCCTAAGGAGGGCTGGCAGGTGTACAGCTCAGCCCAGGATGCTGACGGCCGCTGCATCTGCACTGTGGTTGCGCCGGAACAGAGCCTGTGCTCCAGAGATGCCAAAAGCAGACAGCTTCGACAGCTGCTGGAGAAGGTACGCACGGTTACAAAAGGGATGTTTACCTCCCTCAGTGCGCCACGCACATTCACACATACGGAAGCCTGAAATCCCTTTTTTGTTTGTTAGCGTTCCTATTTGTCACAGTATATTGCGCACATTTAGAACAACCTTTTTTATTTCCATGGCCACGACAAAGCCATGAAGATGTCTACTTGGAGGTTTTGAGTTATTTAGTCTAGGCTTTCCAATGACGCCAAACACATGGAAATAAAAAAATAAAAAAAGTTGTTCTTTACTACCAAGTGTTATGTGCATTAAAAACATTCAGGGCTATTTGTGATTTAGAAGAACAATTAAAGAAAAGCACGCTTGAGTTGCTTTAGCAAAAACAACAAATCTTTTTCAGCACCATTATAAAATATAAAAATAATCCACCAATTTCTGTCAATTTATTTATAGTATTTAATTAATTTAATAATTCCTAATTAAATAAAAAATAACAGTAGCTGTAAGCAGAGAATCACAAGCAAATGAATTCCTAAAAACCAAAGAACAGTTCTCACTAACTGAGTCGAGTCCCACCACTGACCACATAGAGCCGTTCAAAGGAATCCAATCCCTCGTGAACGACACATCAGCAATCAGTAGCTATGACGTACCTTCTTCTGGTCATATGATATTCCTGGAGTTGTTTTCTTTCCACCAGTTTCTGCAGCTTTTCTTTTGAGTGACCCGGTTTTAAGCCAGTTTTCAATTATTATTTTTAACACAATCCTTTGGTAAGCTAGCTGCAGTAGTACCTTGTGGACAAATAGGGGGCGACCACGGACCACCAGTGATCTGTGGACCTCAGTTTGAAACAGACTGCTCTAAATGTATAGCCAGAGCTACAGTGGAATAGTTTAGATTAAATCATATTGATATGCTACAGTGGCCTAGTCAAAGCCCCTTCGTAAATCCAATTGAAATGGTGTCGGATGTTAAGTGTGACTGAACTTAAGAAATTCTGCGAATAGTGGCCAGAACTTTCAACCTTGGGAAGTGCAAAACCGTCAGACGTAACACAAAACACTTTCTGCTGTAATTGCGCTGACTATTGACGCAGAGGCACTGAATGTAACTGCATGCCAAGCTTTTTAAAAATTTAATTAAAAAAAAAGAAAAAAGCATTTTTTCTTCCACTGAACAAATATGTTTTTATTTTAAATTTTAGTTTGTGGTTGTAACTCAAGGAAAGGCTGTTGTTGAGCCACCAACAACGACAAAGACACTCTGAGCTACTTGATAAGTCAAGTGAGAGTGAGATCAGTGAAACTCATTTTCAGTGCTTACAAGCAGAACGTCAACCAGTTGTCACATATTTCTTTTTGACCAAAGACTTACAGACCCTCGAGAAAACATTTTTCCTTCAACGTACTTTACTTATCCTCAAACTCCATCTCGCTTACATCCACAGTGACACAGCTGTTTTGACCTGACGCTAATAAACGTGGTAAATGGGTACAAATAGTAGAACTGAATAAAACAGCTTGTGGAGATTGTGTATCATTTCTCAGGTTGCTGTCTTTGATCCTTTCCCCTGTACCTGAAATGTGATTCATAGAGTAAACACAGCCCTCTCTACTGTTCGGTGTGTAGTGACAACGTCCAAAAGCTAGACCCGCCATGACCCCATGTCCATTAATCACCACCTCCCACACACAACAAGCCAACGTGTGGAAAACCTGCACACCTACACATAAAGAAATAGAAAAAGGTAATGGAAAACTGGCTAGCTCCAATACTTTCAGAACATTTTAGAATCCTATAATAATCCCTAGCATATGAAAAATGCTACAAATAATTAAATATATTCTCATGAATGCCTCAAATTGAAATTTTTAAATATAATTATGCGTGTATTATGTAAGCACACTATATCCATATCTTTATTTTGGCTGCATACTGACTGTGGTGGTCATTTTCCACAGGCCTGACATCACAATATAATGACAGTTATGTCATGGAGAATAACACTGAGTGTAAATATTAAAATTGATCTTGCAGGAAAATATGTATATATTAAGAAAATATACACTAATTACACTGTAAAAAAGAAAAGTCTCTTAATTACGGTAAAATACTGGCAGCTGTGGTTGCCAGAATTTTACCATATAAATATGAATTTTACCATAAATTAGAGACATTTTTACAGTGTAGTGACAGTAGTTTGCTGTCATTTGTACAATGTATTGATTACATGCCATTAGCTCAGTCTGCGAACAGAGACCGTCTCGGGTCGTTGCTAACCTTGACCTTTTTTGTTTAAGGTTCAGAACATGTCTCAGTCCATTGAAGTGCTGAACCTGCGCACTCAGAGGGATTTCCAATATGTCATAAAGATGGAGAACCAGATGAAAGGCCTGAGGACCAAGTTCAGACAGGTTGAAGATGACAGGAAATCCATCATGGCCAAGAATTTTCAGGTACTCCAAAGCACTTTGTTATCACAGCGGTTCGTTTAAACCCCTGGGTTTACTTCACTTAGTTGCCTGGATTGACTATTTCATTCTGATCTTGCTTTAGACCCTTTTTTCCCCACTATAAGTAGAAGAGACGGGTTTTGTTGGCTCTAGTGGCCTTTATTTGACAGTTGTTAGACAGGAAAGTGTGTTGTGAGAGAAAGGAAGACATGCGGCAAAGGTCATCAGGCTTGGACGCGAACCTGTCGCGGCCACATGAAGGACTAAGGCCTCTTCCGACTTCAGTTGTGCTTCAGGCCTGTTCCACCGCCGCACTCCAGAAGAGAGACTCTACCTACTTTTTACACTGAATTTAAAGCACTTTGGAGTCCTTGGCCTCAGGATTTCCTGATTAGACTATTTTGTGTCCAATTTTGACTCAAAATCAGTCAAGATGAGCCATTGCCAATACAAAACCCTAATGTTAAACCATATTAAAGGCACAGCATGATCTGTTTTTTAGGCATATATTGTAATCTTATAGCATAATCAAGTGACTATCTTAACTTCAGTTGTTATAAAATTAATGTATATATCAAATATTACATAAAATAAATTACTTTGCTCTGTTGCTTTAAAAAACTCCTGCTCTTTCTGAAACTCTGCCTTCAAGAAGTTATCAAACAGCCCTCTATTAACCCTTTAACAACGTTTTAGCAGCGTTGCACTGAGAAGTAGCTCCTATAATGAGCTCAGCTGATTCCCAGTTCCACCAGGTGTTTGCTAATTTGTGCTGGCTAGTCTGAAGGAGCTGAGTCTGGGAATCGTGGGGGAAGACTGCTCCGTTAGGCGGAAGTAGCTCCAAGGCTACTAAGGTAAGGAGGAACTTTGGCCTCGAAGGCAGGGCCAGGTCATGATGTAGCCAAAAAAAGTAAATTTTACATAATACTGCCCTTTTAAAATAAAGTTGAAATGAATGGAATTTCAACTTTAAAGCTATGTTTTAAAGCCATTCTAAAACACAGTGGTTTTAAAGTGCAGTAAAATCACAAACTGCATTTCAAGAGTATCATTTGATATAGATTGCTATTATTATTATTATTATTATTATTATTATCATTATTATTATTATTATTATTATTATATCCCTCATAACTCAATGATTTCAGGACACTGTATGTTTTTCTTCACAGCAAGAGATGTTTGGTCTCTTGCTAACCCATGTTAGCCACTAACATGGGTCAATCTTTTTTAAGGAAAGCAAATTTTTTAACAGTTCTAAATCTGAAACTCACGCAGCAGCGTTATCCTGGTTCACTCAGCACATGCAACTGTAGTCTACAAAAAAGCTGCCATCTCAGTCCTGCTGACAATATTTTCATGTGAAGCAGTTTACCTTGGCGCTTTGCTAATTCTAAAGTGTTTGAATTAGCAAACACTGTGTTTTGATATGACTCATTGATAAGTGCCCCTAATAAAATAGAGTGGTAAAAGCCAGTTTCATTAATTCAATTGTTTTGCTTTCATGTTTGTAATATTTCATCACCGGTTTTTCAGATGTGCTCTGGGCATCTCGTGGGAAGAGGTGGGTTAAGTGGCCAAAAACGCATTTGTACTCAAGTAGAGGGAAAATGGGTCATCTAAAAACTTATTTGGTTAAAAGGGCTACTTAATATCTTGTAACATCTGATTTAATTTGTGAAAATAGGGTAATCATAAACAAAAATATAAACTTACCTAAAAAAGAGAACATCATGATAAAACAACAATTTCAAGCTAAAATAAACTCATTTTCAAATATTTTTCCTCCCAACATGAAGCTTTCTAAATCCATTCTTACAGCAGGTAATAAAATACGGTAGAACAGGACAAAGTTCTTCCTGTGGCGTTATCTTCTTTTTGCTTTGTATTCATTTGACCTCCAAATGGAGCAGCAGACTCAGCAGAGCGAAAATTACATGAGGACAATGAAGCATGTGAACAAACAAGAAGACTCACTTAAACACAAACTGTGTGTGTGTTTCTGTGCCTGGTGGATCTTTGGTTAAACTTGCTAAAAGTTATTTCATAATAACATTGTTCATGTTGAAGTAAAAAGCATGGTGCTATAAAAGAACTTCTATAAGTTTATTTTTCTCTAAACTTTACAGAAGAAATATAGCTGAGTAAATGTAGCAAGTTACTACCCTTCAATTGAGCTAACTGGCTAACAACCAGTTAGCTTTTAAAGGTTGAACTTATTCTGGGGCCTCCAAAAGTGATGGTGGTAAAACCCACGGAAAAAGATAAGACATCAGTATATATAAGTTGCAATACTTATAATATACAGTATGATGTAATGCTGTAGCTCTGGTGTGTAGATTACCCTGGACAACAGATGCTGGAGTATGAAATTTTTAAAAATTGCTTTTATGTCACGTTATTTGGGAAAAAGACAACATATTTCTCCCAGAAAGAAAAGTTACATTGAGCAAACATTCTACTCTTCTATTGAAGGAGATGCTTTGATGTTAAACCCTGATGAAGTTTCTGTGGTTTGATGGTTTTCTTGTAATTTTGTGAAAACGAATTGTTATGACTGTGGGACACAATCAACGAAAGGTAACGTTAGGTGTCATATTTTTGTTACAAAATGTTGGATTTCAGAACAATTCTTGACCCTTTTGGTAATTAGGCTTTCCTTTCTTATTCGTTGGAAGTATCAGAAGAAAAGTTTGTTTCTAGGTAATGTCTGGGAAATATCTCTTGTTCAACATCAGGCGTTTGCAACATTTACAATGCAAAAAGACATTTTTCTTACTACTCCCAAATAGATTTTGCCTTGAGCTGCAGAATCTACACTGGCCTTGGGGGGGAAAAATGATCCTTCACCTTAGATATCGGAACAGTTTTACAACATTACTGCTCAAAGTTTATGCACCGTAGAGAGTCTAAAGAATCAAGCGCAACTCTGAAGCCGCAGGTTCCAGACCTGCGGTTTTTGTTTTGTTCCGTTTACTACTTTGCTTTATCTATGCCGGACTCGCCATGCCATTGTTTTATTAGTGCTGATGTCACTGCCCATTTTTGCCTCGATCTCCCGGTCATTGTTCTCCCAGTTCTGCCGCAGCACTTTTCTACCATTGTTCTGTGTTGAGTTTTTCTTCCTTTTTTATTTCCCGCTATCCTTTGAGTTTTAGTGGTTCTCGTCAATAAGTTTTAAAGATACATCTTTTGCAAATCACCTATGACCTCAGTGTTGGTTCTCCACCTTAGTCCTCTGGTATTTACCTGTATGGAGATGCAGTTCAGTGTGCTTTACTTCATACAATCAACAATTGTTAAATCCAGTAACAGACATTGCATTTGTCAAGTGCCATGATTAAAATTATCAGTACCCATCAAATATGTTGGTCAACATTTCATTTATTATGAATTTAAAGGCAGCTCTGAACTGGTGGGTTTTCAGTCTAGATTTAAACGACCTCATTGTTTCAGCTGTTTTTTAGTTTCCTGGAAGTTTGTTTCAGATTTGTGGTGCATAGAAGCTGAATGCTGCTTCTCCATGTTTGGTTCTGGTTCTAGGGATGCAGAGCAGAACCAGAAGACCTGAGGGGTCTGGAAGGTTGCTATGACAACAGTAGATCTTTAATGTATTGTGGTGCTAAGCCGTTCAGTGATTTATAAACTTATACAGTATTTTAAAGTCTATTCTCTGAGCTACAGGGAGCCAGTGGAAGGACTGTAGAACTGGGGGGATGAGCTCTCTGTTCCTGGTTTTAGTCAGGACGTGGGCAGCAGCGTTTTTGATCAGTTGCAGCTGCCTGAATGTTTTTGGTTGTTGTTTTTAGGCAGGCCCGTGAAGACACTGTTGCAGAAATCAATGCGACTAAAGATAAACACATGGATGAGTTTTTCTAGATCTTGCTGTGACTTCAGTCCTTTAAACCTGGAAATGTTCTTCAGGTGTTAGAAGGCCCACTTCGAAACTGTGAAACTTTGTAACTTTGCATTTGTGGAAGATGTTGACTGTAAGCTTTCGAGTCACTGTAGCAGCAGACGCTTTTTTTTTCTTTCTCCTCCTCCCAGCAAATAGCCATGCTGTTCTGGCTTCACACATTCATCACGTCTTGAATTAGGTTTTGATCCCATCAAACAGCACCTTGTCTCCCTCCTGACTGCCTCTCCCGCCTCACTCATCATCATGCCGTCTCCCATCTTTTTGCCGCCACCGTCCCTCCCCCCTCCTCCACTTCAGGAGCTTAAGGACAAGATGGACGAGCTGAAGCCATTGATCCCCGTGCTGGAGCAGTACAAGATGGACGCCGCGGTCATCTCCCAGTTCAAGGAGGAGATCAGGAACCTGTCGGTGGTGCTGACGGGTATCCAGGAAGAGATCGGGGCCTACGACTACGACGAACTGTACCAGCGGGTCCTGCGGCTGGACACCAGGCTGCGCAGCTGCATGGGCAAACTAAGTGAGTGCTGTTTATGTACGCCGCTCCCCACTGGATTAAGTCAGAATTTTAATCATGTCTCAAGGAAGCTGATATATTGTGAAACCTGCATGAGCTCAGCGTTATTCTGAAGTCTTATTAAAAAAAAGAGAGAGAAGAAAAAACAGCCCCGGCGTTGCACAGAAAAATGAATAACACCAGCAGAAGAAATATTACACGCAGGCAGAAGTTGTCAGATCCATACCTTCTACTTCCTCGTTTTTTATGCTGCCGGGTAGCATATAGAAAAATAACCATAGGGGATACATGAGTAACAAGTATTGTCTACAGCTTCATAGTGCTTCTTGTATGCAGCTGGTAAAACAAGAATTGAACACCACAAGGGTTTTTCTCAGTTTAATTACTTCGACTTGGTGCAATTGACATAAAATTCCAAACAACTGTCTGCAATGATCTAATACATGAAAATAAATTAGTGTAGTTAGTTCACAAGTGAAGTTATGGGAATAACACAGGGAGCTGAACATTTACAGAGTACTTTTTTTGGTTTCGTTTTGGTTTTTTTGGTCAGATGCATTGCTCAGGTCAGGTGTGATTTTTGACCCATTCACAGTCCATGTTCCCACCTAGAAACTTCACCTTGGCATAGGATATTCCCAGGTGAAGATCTTCCTTACATATTTCCCAGTACTCCACTTACTAATGCAAGTCTTCTGTAGCAAAAGTTTAAACAATTTTGAGTATGATTTCTCTTCAGCAGTGGAGTCTTGTGCACTGACTGCGCTAAAGTGCCATTCTGCAGCGACAGAGATGCAAATCTGTCAGCAATTCCGATTTTTAGGGTCACGATTCAATTCTGAAGCACTTTTTGATTCAGAAACCAATTTTTCCAGTCAAACGGTCTGGAGATTCTGTTTAAATGATGTGACTGAGAGGAAAAGACATTGTAAACATACAGAACATTTATTTAAAACAGTTCTGTAAGGTGGCGCACTGAGTCAAATTGCATTTGTTTATATTTAGACGAAAATATGTTTCTGCGTCAAACTCTGCAACTTAAGTTACCAGTATTATGTTAGCTTAGCCGCCTGGCTTTTTCTTAAATAAAAAAATATATCAAAGAATTACTCAAAATACATTTGAATAATTGCAACTACACTCACAAATAGGAGCATCAAAGACGTACAGCTAAAATGCATTTTAAAATAAATTTTTGGGGCTTTTTTTAATCAATTCAGAATTCAAAGCATTTGGAATTGCGAATCAAATTTTTTCTGCACCTCCATTCTGCGGGAACAGTTAAGTTTTTTGCATATGTTGCCAGGGTATGTCCAATCAGTCGCTGCATTGAAGCATGGGAACATTGTCTTCCTTTCAAAGAAATCCCAAGTGGTTAATGGTTTACTCCCTCACTTTCATTCCAACGAGGCCAATCCGGTTCGCACTCGTGTCGGCTGTTTTGGATTGATGTCTTTTAACAGCAAAATCTTCCACGATCTCTTGAAGGAGGCAATTAGGAGTAACATGTCCTCCCTTATCGCCTTCTAATGAGCAGAAAACGAAGCAGCTTGTGGTGTTAATCTTCTTCGACTGCAGCCCCGCTTTTCCAGAGAAGTTTGTGATGCTATGAATTAGTCAGAAGTTCGGGGTCTGAATCGCTAACTAACCCTGAGCTTTTAAGGCTCTGTTTTCTTCTGCTTAGGAGGAGGCAAGAGGGGAAAACCGCAGTTTTAGTTAAGAGACGGTTGTTTTTGTACATGGTTTTGAACTAAGGCCCGCTGCGGCTGCGATAAAAAAAACTGTGGAAACCCCGTGAACGCAGAGTAACTTTTAGATTCAAACAACAGTTGGACAATTAAGTTTTGAGTTAAGTAAAGTATGCGGCTGTGGGTGCTATCTTAGTATGCACAGGGGGCACGCTCCCTGGCGACGCAGGCATGAAATTGGCTTGAGGAATCTAGTTAGAGACTCAAACCACCCCCAGAACATCTTATTGCTGCTTTTCTGTATCAACAGCATGCGGGAAATTAATGAAAATCACTGGACCCGTTACGATAAAGACATCTGGAACCCGGTTTGGGGCTTGGATGACGGATCCGCTTGCAACAACCCGAAACAACAGGGTGAGTTGTGATAAGATTGGGTTTGTTGTTGTTTTTTTTCCAAAGATCAGAGCAGGTACAGAGAGGAGGAGGCTTGTGGAGTAGATTTAGATTTTTAACAGTAAGAGAAAGAGTAAATCAGTGATTTTGGTTGGACCATTTTCTATTTTTTTCTGTAATTTTTGGATATAATCTTATAGAGAATTACCAATGATGACAGCTGATGATGTCATACAGTGGGTTGCAAATGTACAGAAGTAGACTTTTTCACATTTTGTCACAGAACCACAATGAACGTTAAATGTATATCCTTCAAATTTTATGTTAGTCCAACACACACACACATAAAAAAAAATTTAGATGGAAATTTTTTAATAATAATAATAAAATCCCCAAAAGATTGGTATGCATATGTATAGTCCTGGTAGCTACTTTTCTAACTAATGAACATTTACCAGTAACCAGTCTGGTGTGTCGCTTGGTTTTCATGATGCTGTTTGTTCAGTAACCCTCCAGGAAACAAATAACTTTTGGAAACATTAAGATATTGATACATGCTGACAATTTTGTTAGTTTGTTTTACCCTTGAAATCGTCTCAGAGGCCTTCACAGAAAAAAATTATTTAAAGTGACATTCTGAAGCATTTGGTTGCACTGTTTTTTATTTAGAGGAATACAAGTAAATTGGGCCGAATACAAATGCATGCTGCAGTTTATGCCCTGAATATTGGGATATGCAAAGAAACTTCGATACATTTTTTTTGTGTAGATGATATGAGAGAAGTAGAGTCTTCCATCACATGTGCGACACTGAATTTATTTTGAGATATTACAGTAAAGAGAGCTGAAAACAAACTATTTTCCTTCCAATTTATTATTATCCACTTCTTAAAGTTGGTCGATCACATAAAACGTAAAATAAAAACTTTGCGGTGTTACCGTGAAAGATTTTGAGAGAGTGGAATATTGTAGCCAGTCCACGCAGAATCAGGTGCAACTCTAACTCATTCCTCCGTCCTCTGACATAGGTTTGGTACATGGACAGTTATACCAACAGCAAGATTGTGCGCGAGTACAAGACGATAGACGACTTTGTGTCAGGAGTGGTTTCTCAAACCTACAGCCTCCCGTTTAAATGGGAGGGAACCAACCACATCGTCTACAACGGCTCGCTTTACTACAACAAGTACCAGAGCAACATAATCGTCAAGTACAACTTCGAGACGGGCACCGTTCTCGCCCAAAGGGCCCTGGAGTTTGCCGGCTTCCACAACATGTACCCGTACACCTGGGGAGGGTACTCCGACATCGACGTCATGGCCGACGAACTGGGAATGTGGGTCGTGTACGCCACCAATCAAAACGCCGGCAACGTTGTCATCTCACAGATAGACCCCAACACTCTGCATGTCCTGAAGACTTGGAATACGGAATACTCCAAGAGGAACGCGGGCGAATCATTCATGATCTGCGGGACGCTTTATATCACCAACTCCCACCTGTCGGGAGCGAAGGTTTACTACGCGTACTCCACCAAGACGTCCAGCTACGAATACATAGACATCCCTTTCCACAACCAGTACTTTCACATCTCCATGCTTGACTATAACGCCAGAGAGCGGGCGCTGTACGCCTGGAACAACGGACACCAAGTGATCTTTAATGTTACCCTGTTTCATGTCATAAAAACTGAAGACGACTCCTAAATGTGAACCAATGAAGAAGAGCTGCTGTTTGTGATACCAGAACCAGCCAATGAACTGTTTCCTTTCATCAGAATTGAACTTTGCTATCTCTACTTGAACTTTTTGGAATTTCTGGCTCTGCATTCTTGAGCATGGACACCACTGACTTTACAATAAAATATAAAAAGCTTTTTTTTTTATATATATAACTTTTCATTGCTGCTGATTAGTCTGGTATGCCTTATTTGCAGAATGTTGAGTTTTCCAGCCAAAAACTCAAATCTTTTGCATGAATGTCATAAACTTGTCCACTGTACTTTGCTAAAAACCTAGTTGTTTTTGTTGCAAATAAGAATTTTTTTTATTTATTTATTTTTGCTTTCCAGTGTTTGCTTTGTTTGTATATTTAAAGTCTATTTAAAGTTGTATTTAATATTTGAAAGCAACCTGCCGGCTATTCGCCACAATGTAAATGAGAAAACGCAGTTGGGCTTTCGTCAGGCACTGACCCTGTAAATTGTTAATGTCACGATGTCTCTGTGAAAGAAGAATGTTTGTATTTTTTTATAAACAAAACCACTGAAGAATGTCTGTGCATTTTAAATTAAAAGTGAATATTGTACATTTCATGAAAAATATTTTTAAATGCTAAAATAAAATCTGATCTGATGAAATAATAAAATCAAAAAAGGGAAACTAGTTGATAAAGTTTGCAGTTTTTTTTATGTAAAGTATGACAGCAAAACTGAAGCAGAAGAAACAATATTTCTCAAATTATGGGAGTCAAATATTTTTCAATTTCCTTAACAACATGAGGTAAGTTTGGCATAAAAGAAAATACTACACACCACAGCCATAGTGAAATATGTTGGAGTCGGCATCATGGTCTGGGGTTATATATGAAACTAAACTTTTGGTTTGGGTGAATAAAATCATAAACCATTTACTTTTTACTTCATCAGGTTGGTTACTGCTAGAAAGCTAAAGAAGAAAAGAAATTTAATTTCTTTGGCTTCTCACTGAATCCAACTATACATCAAAACCAAGAAGATTTTGCCATTTTTTTCCTACTTTTTCAAAAATTGGCTTAACCAAAAAAAAAAGAAAGTTTGTAATGGTCATAAAACCTGAAGGTATTTATGACTAAGGAATGTAGATCAGTATTTATTACCGTGTCATGAAGTGGATCAATTCCTGACATAAAAAATTTAAATTCAACCTCAATAAAACGTTCAACGCCAGGTTATTAAATATTCAACAAAAATTAAGCAAAAATTTAAACATCTGTAAAAAAAAGAAAAGAAAAAAAAAAGTGATTCAAATCCTTTTTTTGTATCACATAAAAATAGTGATACTTTTTTTTTTTTTACGAATGTACTTGTGTTTTTGTATTAAGTCTGTTGGTCTGTAACAAACTAAAAACAAAACAATCATCAAAGTGTTGTAGCCTCTTAGAAAACATTTGACTTCCAAATCTAGTTTCCACAGCTTCCAAATGTTTGTTTTCTTGTCCCCATTCCATCCTTTTTGAAGAATCTTCCCTGTATCCCGTAAAAAATGGGGACATAGTTTCTTTTCTTTCTTAAACCGGTATGCAAATGTCCTCTTTCTGTTCGTGTTTACCTTCTACACAGCATGCCGACTTTCATGGAAATGTGGTTTTATTTTAGTTTATTCCAATCATGAAACCTGTTGCCTGTGCTCTGGCTAGATTGCATCCAGAGCCAGTCTGGACATACAGTATTCATAATACGCAGAGGATCGGGCCCAGCTATGAATACTGAGCACAACCTCTTTCACAGAGTCTCCTCCATGATGAATTTGCATGGCACAGATTACTTTTTTTTTTTCTTCTGGAACATCAATGATGTTCCAGCACAACCGTACAACTTTCCCAAGAGAAAGAGCAACTAAATATGCTGCTGACCAAAATGCCCTATTTTGTTTGCATAATATGTGATACAGTGTAAGTTGGATTTTTTTTCTGATGCATTAATATATATACATGCTGAAAGAGATGTACACCTCCACCGACATTTAGTTCAAACCTTAAAGCTGGAATATGTAATTTTTAGAAAAATCAATATTTTTTTAACAAAAATTGTGCGTTTTTTTTCTTTTCACGAACATTTAGGTGATTATTAGAGGTCATCTCTGTACTGTAGTCTATGTGCACACATTTACTTGTATATAATTTGGGAACAATTTGCAGTAAGTTCAAAAGCTGAGAACTGAATTCTTGTTTTCAGAGTTCAGCGGAGTTGAAGAAATAAGTCGATGCGTCATCAAAAGGTCAAAATTGATCTGACATTAATAGTGATTGGTCCTCATCTTTCAGGCCTGGACGGGTCGCAAACCAAAATCAACCTAAAAGCAATTCAGACCGCCACTAAAACATGGATGCTTCCAGAAGCCAAAGCATCCAGAGAAAATGCCCAGCGCCGCCGTGCTAGCTCCACACCCAAAGCCCCTGGATTTAAATCACGAACCTTTTTTTTTTTTTTTTTTTTTTTTTTCTGTGTTTTTACACCTCGCTTCTTCTCCTGCCGCAACCAATAATGTTAAAAAAATAACGGGTGTTTGTCCCCAACCAACGGCGGGGGCG
>CAEFZX010005887.1:0-13427 GCA_903066825.1 Alfaro cultratus | reverse complement strand
ATATAGTTTTTTTTTTGTTGTTGATCGCAGTTTATTATTCTACAATACATCCTCCTATATTAAACACTATGTAATCCAGATATTTTTTCTTTTGTCTTTAAAATGACAGAAAACATTCCTGAAAAATGGACCCCTGAGGTCAAACACTTCTGCCCCAACGTCCCTATAATCCTTGTAGGAAACAAGAAAGATCTACGTAATGATGAGCACACGCGTCGAGAGCTGGCCAAGATGAAGCAGGTACCTCTTTTTATGGACTATTTCAAATTATTTAGGTCATTCTCTGAATATTTCAGCATTGTTTTGGGATACCACAAGGCTCTCTGTTGGTATTTCAACTATTTATGTGTATTGATATTTACAAAACATCTGAATTGGCCTGGTGGTAAGAATTCACACACAAATAGAAGGTGTCGAGATCTATACGGGGTATGAAATTAAGCTTGTGGGTGTCACAATTGATGACAAAAATAGCTGAAAATCTTTTTATCATGCTGCAAATGTTTGTGATTTACCACTTGCTTACTGACGGTCAGTAAAAATAAGCAGTAAAGATAAGCACAAACATTTTTATTAATTGTACTTTATTGACACATTCTACTTTACTATCCTGTTCATATGACCTGTAGCATAATTTGGACTGTCAAATTTTGCTGTAGTTTGGACATAGAACTAAGACTATGTCTAAAACTTATTCAGTTTAAAAATCAAAATGTTATTTTTACAAGAATCAAGTTTTCATTAGGTAAATCATTTTCATTAAAATGTCAGTGATGGTGGTTTTGCTGTCTTTATTCGGGAGCTGCGGTGCATAGACTTGGTTATTCTATAGTGGTGAATAATTGTGTATAAAGGGGAGGCTGGATCAAATAAATGTGAACCGTCTCCTTTATTCATAATGAACGTGTGAAGCTGAAACCAACTCTTGATTCGTCTCCTCATCCCACAGGAACCAGTAAAGTCGGAGGAAGGCCGGGACATGGCCGGGCGCATCGCAGCCTTTGGTTATATGGAGTGTTCTGCGAAGACCAAGGATGGTGTACGGGAGGTGTTCGAAATGGCCACCAGGGCGGCGCTGCAGGCCCGCCGTGGAAAGAAGAGCAATAGATGTGCACTGCTGTAAAACGGCAGACATATTTGGACTGTTTTTGCCCTGGGCTGTTCTACCCGGGGATAGGGCTCAGTGGGGAAGGAGGGATCACTAGAACGAGAGGGAGGGGAGGGAAGGGGAAGAAAAGACTGCAGTACATGACTACCGCTGTAAACTGGCTGTTTGTTGGACTCTATTTACCCTGGGACTTGGGTTTAGGAAGGAAGGAGCACAGTAAATGACTGCCGCTGTAAACCATCAGGCTCTTCACCTGTGTGTGTTTCATTGGGGCGGGAGATTTACACCAACTACCAGCCGACAGCTGGTTAGATTTGCTCTTTTTCGGCAAGCCACTGACACTGATTGAGATGATCGAGGAATCCCAGTCTGCTGTTAAAATCAGACTGGTAGACCTTTGTTTTAAGGAAGACTGAAGTTTAGTTTTTGCCACAAGGGGAGAAGAGGAGCTATTCCTCCCCAAATGCTTTAGGCTGCCGTTGGACCACAAAGGTCGCAAACACCAAACCAGAGCAGCATCTCTAAGTTTTGCGTGATGGATTACTTGAACTTCCGTAAAAGTAGGCAAACACCAGTGGACTCTTATTAACGGATCCTCCCACAAATAGCCTTCCAGCATTCATCATGAGCTAGAAAATCGTCTCTAAGATCAGACATGAGCAGAGGCAACATGCTCGCATGCTCACACCTCTTTGACTCTCACTGTCTAATCCCGCGCTTACACACTCTCAGAGACAAACACGCTGAGATTTAGTCTTGCTGAGATAATCCACAGGTCGCCTGATATCGAGCATTGATTGTAGATCAAATTTGATAATCTCATTTAAAACGAGTCATCACCAGATCTGGTCGTCAAGCTGTCGGCTTCTTCTATTAGCAGCGTCCAAAAGATTAGTTGTGGCCACGCAAGGCAACCAAACGCCTGCCTGCTCTGCTCCTGGTGCATCCACTTTGATCGGCGATCATTTGCATGCTCTTTTCCACTTAAATTGAGTCAGCCTGAATCAGTGGAAGTGGCAGAGGAATTGATGTCCCATTGGACAGCAGAGATAGCGTTCTGCCCCGCATGGCGAGGCCTGAGCAGCTCCAATGCCTTCCTGTTCCACTTAGCTGACCGCTGGTGCTCACCTTGCCCTGACATTTAGACCAGGACAAAGAACAAGGAGAGGGAGGGGAGGGAGATGGGGTAATACTGTTTACATGCACAAAAACTGATCATTTTGTTTGAGATGAACAGTGAAATCCTTGTTCAGGCATGTAAAGAAAGAGATTGTAAACACAGTAGGGATAATTCTTTTTTGTTTGTTTGTTTTTAGAGGAAGTAAGGTGCCTCTGATGGACCGTTATTTACATATTCGAGTTCTGCTAGTAAACTACTTCAATCTGCTTCATCGGTGAAGCAGACAAACAAAAACACATTTATCTGGAAGATTTTCCACGGGAACGTCTCACTCATTGGGTTGGTCAGCCAGATGGATTTTTGTGCAGGTAATCTTAAGTTGCTGTGCAGTGAAAGGATTAACCTCCTGCTGTTCATTTTTGAATATTTTTAAGACTTTTTCTTAAAAGATGTATGGCCAGTTTTTATTTGGGTTAGTAAACAGTTTATTTTGTAATGTTTAACTGGCAGATTCAGGGTCTCTTGGCAGCATTATACCCTCCTGTTCTTCTTCCTGGCCTACTGGGTGGAGCCTGTTCCAGAAACCAGTCTTGTGTTGTATTTGTATTTTATTTCCAGCTTTTTAAAAATAAGAAAGTCATAAACAATGTCTATCAGTATTTAAAAAAAACGAAATAGGAGGTGGAAGTCTTTGGGAATTATTTGTGTTGTTGCTTTAGTTTCTTTGTTTTTTTTCCTTCTTGGCGCTTTACCAGAACTTTTCTGATGATTTACATTTGGCTGTAAGAAACCGTCAATCATCCCTGCCAAATGCTGTTGTTAGGCAGTCAGGAGAAAGGCTGGCCTCTCGGCTGCCTGTCTAGAGCATCGCCAGGGCCACGAGTGCTGGCTTTTTTTCTTTTTTTTTTCTTTCCTGTTTGTTTTGCACACAAACCTGGCTGAAAAGACGGAGGAGCGCGGGGGCATAAATCGGCTCGACTCATAATGTAGAAATTTATTTTATTTTTTAAGATTTTACTCTTGGATTTTTAAATCCCGATTTGTTTTTTCTTGGATGCTGAAGCAGTGACGTAAACAAAAGAAACAGGAAAACCACGCTGTATGCAAAGTCTGTAAATATAAAATGTGGGGGTTTGTTCATACTAGACTATACACACGCACATGACTGGAAACTGTATTTGTAAACTAGCTTTGGTTTGTGTAATAAATTACTTTCTATAACACCCACCTTATTCTCATTGTGGTTTTAAGGTTTTTTTATGTAAATAAAACGTGACAGGAATATGGCAGGTATTCATTCTTGTGCTTCTTGGTTAGCTAATGGTCTATTTTAAGTTTATTACACCGTGAAACGTTTTTCTGCCCAATCGTAAACTGAATTGGGCCTAAATACAATCGAAAGCAGTAATTTCCTTTGTTCTATGGTATATTTCTAGTTCAGAAATATATTGCAATACATGTTAAATCATCCATTCAAACCAAATATAATGGCATCTGCTCTAAAGTCAGAACTTTTAATCTCAGTCTAATTTTCCAATTGGCCACTGGAAGAATAGATTAGTGATTTAAATAAAATATTTTTTGGCTACAATAATTTAGCAATTTAGGAAAATACTTCAACTGTCTATTAAAGTGGTGATCTTCTCTGAGAGCATAACTTCAGTTGAAAAAGGACAACCTCAGAATGATGTACTGAATGTACGACAATAAAGTGCTTAGCGAAAACATCAACTTTGCCTTTGAATAAGACGTTCTACACAAAAAGAAATTAAGCTGCTGATTCAAAGAAAAACTTTTCCAGATTTTGCTTTAGTGTTATTACAGTAGTCATGTTTGTTTCCACATTTTACCAAGTGTCAAAATAACAATGGTGTATACTGAACATCTAACACTGGGATCATAAAACCCAGTGTTGCCATAAAACTAGGTTTTATGGCAATGTATTGATCTCAGTGTTTTATGATAAAATAATGATTCCAACATCTGATTTATTTCATATTAGTCAGCTTTAAAAAGATGACTTTTCAGAATATGATGTTCAGTCTCTGACCTGCAGCAAACAGCAGACATGAAGAGGATTCCTGGTCCGAGCGGAACAAGAGCTTCCACGCTCTGATTCTCAGAAACACGGCTTCCTGTGCAGCAGCTTCCCACAGCGAGGCTTGTGCTGCTGTGAGCGTGGGAGGCTGCGGTGAGGCAGCTTCAGCCTGTGTGGGATGATCCTGGATGCTGAGTTAACGTTCGAGGAGCTGCAAGTTTTCTCCAACATCGTGTGCAGCATTTTAGTTCAGCAGCATAACTTTCAAATCAACAGATATACTGTACAGCTCGTATTCAGCCATGCATTCACATTAGCTCTCTGTTGTTTCTGAAAAAGACTAGTTAGAGATGTCTTTTTTTTTTTTTTAATAAGCTAACATGAACTTGTAGGAAGAATCTCTACATAGTGTCATTTGCTTGCAGACTCACTTAAATTAAAACCTATTTGCGAGCCCAGCGGCAAGATAATGAGCTGGAGAAACTAAAATCTATTTGGTCTCCATGTCGGCACCGGGAACAAGAGCACACAATAACAGGAAGAAAGATGACAGTCAGTCTGCTTGGTCTTAATGGGAGTAATAATGCCAAACCTTGAGGACTTATTATTAGAAAAGGGCTTGTTTAATTATAAAGGGGGTCCTTTGTGCTTCAAATTTCATTTATTCTATTCTATAATTATTTATAAATAATAACACCATTTACAAATACAGCTGTGTGAAAAAAATAACCCCATTAAGTATCACTGCCTTGAAAAGAAATCATGATTTTACACACATGGAAAAGAAAATAATTTAATTTCAGGTAAATTAATTTTACTTACTAAGCAAAATATATCAACAAACGTGTTCTGTGGAAAATGAACTCCTTCTTTCCTCCTCAATGTTTCATCTTACCCTGAATGGTCGAAATAACTTGAGTCGTATGTTTCTGGTTTTTGCAGACATGCTTTTTGAATCTTCTGGAACAGACAGACCTGAGCTTGTTGGCGGTAGCTGTGAATGTCTTTCCACCTGCAGACGATTTTCCAATGGATTCTAAATCCCTCTGAAACCTCTTAGAAGCAAACACAATCTTCTTTATGGAGGTCTCAGACAGCTCTTTTGATCGCACACCCTCACTTCAGCTTTCAGGAAGACACCAAACTAAATCTCTTGAGGTTTAAAGAGGGGAAGCCCCCTGTAAATGGTTGAAAACCCAAAATCTAACCAAGAGCACCTGATGTGGTGGAACAAGTGTTTTAATTACTTCCACGCCACAAATAGTGTTTTTTTTTTTTAACTTTAATGACATTTTACATAAAATTTTGTATAATCTTTTCTTAAGCGGTTATTGCTTAGTCATATCAAACAGTAAAAATGAAGCTGACTTTAAACATCCATATGACGTTAGAAAAACGTGGATGAAAAGTTTGTTAGGAGGAGGGATTTGTACTTTAAAGACTAATTTCAACATGACACGAACCCAGCAGAAGCTTTCATATTTATTTTACAGTTGGTCTGCTCTGGCATGTTTTTATAGATAATTTTGCCACTTTGTACACAGGTTTACTTCTTATATGTGACGTTCATTGTCAATTCTTTTGACTCTGTAGTTTGTATGTTCTGTCTCCTTTTCACTCAAAAACATCATTGCACATCCTCACTGTTATTTTTCATCTTTGTTCTTATGTGAACTGTTGACATGTTTGTTTTTCTGTCTTTTGAACATTTGATTATAAGAATCATCTGTTCTGTATATATATGACATTTATTTAAACACATTTTGTAAATAGAGCAAATATGTGTGTGTCTTCTGTCACTACCTTGTACATTGTCATTTTCTCAAGAGAACAAAGATCTTCCTATGTAACATTTATTCATGATGGAGATGAATAAACAAATTGGGACCTCTAATCAACTCTTTTCACACACAATCGATCTTTTTGGACCATTCTGTACTGATTTAGCCTTGACCTCTGCCAGACCTGTTGAATTAAGAAATCATTAATTAGAAAAAACAAAAAATTAAAAAGGCAACACCACATGCCACTATCTAACAAAATAGACGGAGTCCAGTCCGATTGCTACTGGACTGGACGTAAACTCCTCACTCCTCAGAACAACATCTGACGCACTGCAGGCCTCACTCACCTCAAGGTCAGTCTTGATAAAAAAGAACAATATGGCGCGTGTGTCACAGTCGCCAAAAAACTTTTTTTTTTTTTGATGATCCCTAACCGTGTCAGGAAGATGTTCTGCGGACGACGCTGGAACTTTCTGAAATGTCCTCGCAAAACACAACATGGCATTTCAGAAAAATAACATCACGTCAGTCAGACAGTATGATGGTGGTAACAGTGTGGTGGTGTGAGACTGCTTTGCTGCTTCTGGACCTGGATGTCTTCACACAATGAATGGAGACATAAATTCTGCTCTCTAAAATACTGAGGGTTCATCAGTTTGTGACCTCAGAATTTAAGAGCGCTTTACGTAAGGCAGGAGGAAAGTGATTCAAAGGACACCAGCAAGTCCACCTCTGAATGGCTCGAGAAAAATAATGTGTAGAAAATTAAGGGTTTATTTGGGGGGACGGTGGGTAGAAACCTGTGCTACAATCCGATTCAAATGCTTTAATGACCTTAAATGGGTTGTGTATGCTTAACCCTTGTTCCCCAGAGTCTCTTGGAACAAATTAGACAGCTCTAGGGATGAAGGGGTTAAAAAACACAATTTTTGAAGAAGAGTAGGCCAAAGTTCATCCACACTTCCATAAAATATAAAAGTCTAGGGGTGATTATCTCCTCACAGAGATTTGTAAAATGTTTTTTTCTGTTAAAAGGCGAAATACTTTTTTGATTTGTGTTTATTTGCTTAGGTTTCCTCTGTCTATAGAACTTTTTTATTATCTGAAACAAAACAAAACAAAAACTAACCAGAAGACATCTGTACGAGACAAGCACCTTTCCTTTTTACATTACAGCACGTCATTAAATGTTAAGTTTTAACTTTCAGCTACTCAGGGGAATGACTTTATCTAGAGACACTAAGAACAAAACCCAACAGTGAAACAGGAAGGAAGGAAGTCCGTCACTGCCTACTCCACCCAGAGCTGGTGGCAGGGCTTAATGTAAGACATAACGCTACTTCTGGTGCAACACTTGTGAAGAAATGAGCAAGAGAGAAGGAGGGACGGAGGGAGGGCTGCTGCGGGTGATGAGCGATCTTCCTCTCTTTCTTTTTTCCCTCCCCGTGACTCAAAGCTCCTCACCCTGCTCCTCCGTCAGCCAGCTGAGGAAAACTAGCGCACAACGGCGTTCGCCTGCCGACTTTATATACTGCTCTATTTTTAGCCACTCACGAGCCCAACTATTTTTAACCAATATGAGCTCATGGCCTGGCACCTCGTCCAATAGGATTAAAGATGGAAGAAGCTCTCGACCAATGGGAGGGACTAGAAGGAATGAGGGGGCGGGTTACATAAGAGCCTATTAACTGAAGAGATACATCCAGCCAAAGAGGGCGCAAGAAAAAGAAGACAAGAGTCTCACTCTTACACTTTTCTGAAGTACCGATGACAATACAGCTTGCGATTTACAGTCTAAAGATTTATTTTAGACCCCCCCCCCCACCGAATGTGATTTGCAACCCATTTAATTAATGCCATTTTTGATCAAAAATAAGTTTTCTTCTAAAAGATTTCTACAATTACTTTTTGACTTTAATTCTGAAAAAAATACCCCTTTCTTGTGTCAAATGGAATGATTTAAACAAAATGAATATTTTTAAAAACTATTATTATTTAGATATTAAGGAGAAGCTTAAAAAAAGAGAAGACTTTCATACATAAACAGCATAGATAAACACGTCCGAATGATATGGTTAATTTGAGCCCTTTTCAGTTAAAATCCAGGTCAGAATTTAGCTTTAGATTCCATGTTTATTCTTTCCTCTCAAGATCTTGTTATATAAAGACATTTCATAGTAGCCCTAACAAAGTGTGTGTTTTAAGGCCCGTGCTTCAAGAGATATCGATTGTAAAATAAAAAAAAAAACACCAAAAAATAAAAACAACAGAAAGTAGAATACCACTGCAAAGCATGTTGATAGAAAGCTTGGTGTTTGAACAATAAATGTGTTATTTATTTTAAAATTTGAAGAATAAAATCAAAAGCGAGATGAGTTTGAAGCTTCAAGTCTGAAGATAGTCATCTTTACAATAGAGTATTGTTTTGTTATGGTTTCGGACAGAGACTGTGACAGGGATTGCCCGGCGTTTTGAATCATCAGCAGCAAACCAACTATTCTGTTGATTCCAAACTTTTGTTTTTAAGTATCCCGCACGGAAACTCACGAAGTAGTGACTCATCTGCCTCAGCTCCTGACGTTGGATAAGTTCACCCACCTACATTACATATTTTCAAAATGATCACAAAACAAAAATAAAAATTTCAATCTATGCATTTTTGCTGGACCGTGGTGTGACTTTTCTTCGTATTCGTTTCTCTTCTCTAAACTATCTTCAACTACCGGTTCGCCTCGAAAGCGCGCCCTCGTCAGGCGCGCTCCCGAACAAAAGGTTCCAACGCATCACGACGGGAGCGCGGACGGCGTTCAAAGAAATCCCATCCTTCCAAAATACTCACTCCACCCTCTCCTAAATATCTATTAAAAAAAAAAAAAAGCCACATAAAATTTTGTTTTGTTTTTTAACTATGTGTCTACCTCTTTTAATTTGGAAATCGGATAAGACAGTATTTTTTTTTCTTATTTATTTAGTATCAAAGCTGTAACATGATTGTGTAATTTTGCATTACCATATAATAACGATTTCATGCATAGATTTAATATAATAATGTTAAACCTTCAACTGTGACTGAGGGTCTGGTCTTATGGTTTCAAATTTTACATTCATTATAATGCAAAAAAAAAGAAAAAAAAAAGAGCTATTTTGATTGCATGATGGAACAATGCAAGCCAGTTATTTGTTAGTGTTGGAGAACCCACCTGTCACATTATATTGTGCGTCCTGACTTACAGTTGTACATCCGGATTGGATCTCTGAATGACCCTGCATTAAGCTCGGTTAGGTTTTATTAAAAGTTGTGGAATCATTGGGGGTTTTTGTTCATTTTATTGCAGACACACATGATCCACAGAAAGCAAAAGTATTAAATTCATAGTGTCACACAGCTACATAAAAACTAACCTCACAGCACGCATAAACAATAACTAAATTGCGTTGAAATATTTACTTTAATTGGGCTCTTTTGGTTCATAATATTTTAAAGTTCTCAAGAATTTACATGATGTTAAAAGCACCATGTAAAGGTCAAATGTAACTGTCACTCAGCCCGGAAAAAAATATTCTCAGAAAAAAAAAACAAACATCTTCTTGTTGCCACTGAAATGAAAAACTGTCTCAGACTGACCTCCAGCGGTGGAAATATCTAATTACAATACAAATAAAGCCGGGCTTTACAAACATCTATCTATATATATGTATTTAATTATTCAGAAATAACGCTTCCTGTTCTTCTTTAAGTTCACTTTGTAAACCGTCTTTATTTCAAGCTTTGTAGTCGTATATTTCTTTGATATTTTAATTTGAAAAAATTAAAGAAAAGAGCAATATGACACTTCAAATTCAAATGTTCCAGTATCGCGAGATCTTATTGAATCAGAACGCCCGAGTGGAGCGGTTTAAATCACCGCTAGATGGCAGCACTGTCCTGTGGTGGAGCTTCAGTCGAGAACGACTCGAAACTAGTAAGTTGATGTTTTTATATGATTTACTTATCTTGTAGGCAGCTGATGTTTTTGCTAGCAAAATATGTCTGTCACAGTGTGTCAGTTTAGCAAATAGCCTACGTTGTTACATGTAGCTCTGTAGGATACGTCTTATTTTGCAAAGGTTTTCTTTCATAAAGTGAGCATATATTTTGATAGGTTTCCCTCATATGAAAATATTGGAAGAACATATTATGAGACACTAGTAGGAAAAAGTGTATTGTTTTATTGCTAGTATCATATGAGAAAACTTGCAATCCTAATATATCTAATCATATTTTACAGGTAAATTGTTAAGAATGTCTGGTTAGAAGGTTTCTATGGAAGGAAAGGACATGAATCTGACTGTAGATGTATGGGTTTTAAATTATGTGTGGGGAAAAGTGTTCATACATTTGAATCCATCCATCCATCTACCAAGTCCTTCTTCCATACTCTGTTTTTTTTTTTTTTTTTTTTTTAGAGGTTTCATATTTAAAGCTGGTCTGCTGCAGAACTATCCGCTATTGTTTGCAGCAAACTATTGTAATTATGCTTTAAATGCTTGTTTGGGTCTGAAAAATAAGCAACATGCAAGAAAAAATGTAATCTGAAAAGCATTAATTTGTGCAAATAACATGTCAACAGATACCAGAAGAGAAAAAGATATATCAATCTCTACAAACAAACGCCAGACATCTGTCGATCACAGACAAGTTTATTTGAGGCGTGTAAATAAGTCAGTAGGTCCATATTTCAGTATTAGTTTGTTTGTGGGAAAAAATTGACATTTAAATGTATGTAGCCATGATGAGAAAGACCATCCAGGCTTCCATTGGAAAAAGGTGCTAAAACGAGCATCTGTGTTGTGATGGGGGTGCATCAGTTACCATGGGTAACTTGCAAATGCATGAAGGAATCACTCATGCATATCCATATTTGTTTTTGGCAGACTTTGTAAGCTTTGGATAGACAAATGCTACTCTAAATGTGGCATCTTTCTATCGTTTTGTAGCTGTAGTCAGATTGAATGTGGCATAACTCAAAAAAGCATTTCTTCATAGACCCACTCTGTCTGTGGTTGATTGGCCTGCCTACCATCTATTGTTGGCCTCCTATTTAAATATAAGGCACAGCACATAGAAGATATTCAAAGACCAACAGTGGGCTGCTCAGCTGCTGAAATTTATCATTTTGCAGTAATATTAATGTTTCTTGCTAATTCAGCAATTATCATCCAATGTTGCAAAAATTAAATCATGTGCATCAGTGGTCCCCAACCCAATGCGCAATGTCCTGCACGTTTTAGATGTTTCCCACTCCAGCTCACCTGTGTCAAATTATCTCAATATAATGCCCCCAATTTCTGTAGAAGTCTGTTATTGTTAATCACATTTAGGCCAGGTGTGCAGATGGAGGGAAGCACCTAAAATATAAGAAAAACAGTAAAGAGCAGGATTTGGGGCCTCTGATGTACATAATAGATCTAGAATAGAATTGAACATGATTGTGCATAAAAAACAACAATTTACAAGACGTGGAAAATCTGCAAATGACAGCAGGGATGTCAACACTTATTGAGTTTGTTGAGATTATAACACCTCACTGCTCCTGGGAGGAAGGACCTGTGGTAATGCAATTTTTTGCATGTAGGATGTCACGGAAGGGCTCTGTGGTTCTGTAACAACTTCATGCATAGAGTGGAAAACCATGTTCGATGATGATGGATATTTTTTTTGACTCCCACCACCCACTCTGGGACTAGGGGGGATCCTAGGACGGAGCTATGATGAAAATGAATAATAATATAACTTTGTTCATGTCCCTGTTATATTAATGATCAAATAGAATTTACGGATTTATTTCTTTTAATTTGGAACTTTTAAGTTTAGTTGGATTTAGTAATTGCATATTAATCACATAACACATCAAGAATATTACTAATAGAAATATTTTCCATAAAGAATCATTGTGCCAGTAATTGACAACTGTGAATTGGTCATGTTAGGTCAGAAAACAAACAGAACAACAAGATGGCATTGCGTACTCATTAACTGCTCCATTCTCCCTTTGTGGAGGAAACACAGGGAATCTACAAGAGCTAATGGAAGTGAGAGCGTATGTTTATGTGGTTCTAAGAAAAAAGCAACGGCGGGATCTGAGACTTGCCACAGCGGGAACAAAAGCTACAGCTCAAACGCTAATTGATTAATTTAGGTCACTTGTTTGACCAGAACCAGAGGCTTTTTGTCCGTGCTCACTGGACATTCAGTTATTGTAATTAACAAGCCGACTGATGATGTTGGCATCGAGCTTCAAATTATCCCCTGTTAATGGCCTGTGAGTTTAGGAGATCTTTGTCTTGCTGTTAGTAGGGCCGTTTCACAAAGGGGAACGTCACACGGAGTGTTTATTTATTTTTTAATCTCCCAACACTTTGGTTTTTGATTCTGATAGGAGCAGGAACAGTCTGCAGATTGCTGCTCTTGAGTGGATGGCTAAATTTTTTGGCTAAATCTGATTTAAGGCATTACATTTTATGGGGTTCTTCTACAAAAGCTGCTCGTGGTTATGGCCAATAAGGGGACTGTAAAAGATGTTCAAGAAGCAGCCCCTAATGATTCTTTGACTCAGATGTTGAAGTAATCACTCCAGTGCCCAATGTTTCTCAAAATGCTATATATTTGTGTTATTGCTCAAGTCTCCTCTTAATAGTTCAGACAGCAATAACAAACTAGAAGAACAAAACGTTTTTGAACAAGGCATTACCTGCGTTGACTGAGAAGATGTTCCTGGCTTTTATTAACAGGTGCAAAGTTCCTGCATGGTCTGCAAAGGCTTGGGAACGTGTGCAGTTTGATTGTAGCGCTCAGCACCATATTCTCCATAAATTATAGCTGCACAGAGAATTCAGCTGCAGCGACGGTGAGCAGCCAGTCAGTCTTTTCTTGATCAGTGAACCCATTGTTCCTGAGCACGGCCAGATACCGGTAACAACACTCTTCAGGGTGGACACTGTTACTTAGGGAAGAAGATTCAACATTAGCTATTATTTCAGGGCAGCAGAGAGATCCATAGGCTGCCTCCTCCCCACCATGGAACAGATTTACACTCCCAGGCTCCGCAAGAAAGCTATGGACATTTTAAATGACTCTTCACACCCTGGCCATGGTCTCTTCCAGCTGTTACCATCAGGCAAGAGATACAGAGCAATGAAAACCAGGACAAATCGCCTAAAAAACAGTTTTTACACAATGGCAATCATGGCACTAAATTCAAAGGCATAACAACTTCTGTTCTTGACATCACTTGTTAAAATGTAATTCTGTATACTCTGCGACACCTCCAGGTGCGGCAACCATCTTCTGATGTTATCTATTTCTCTCCTTTTGCACTATTTATTTCTTTATCTTTT
>CAEFZX010005885.1:0-20912 GCA_903066825.1 Alfaro cultratus | reverse complement strand
ATAATACAAATAAACTCAATTTTTTTAAAATAAATAATAATTTTAAAAAGAAAAAAAAAAAAAAAAAAAAAAAAAAAAAAAAAAAAAATATATATATATATATATATATATATATATATACGCATGTGTGCTTGAATGGGCTGTCAGTAGTGAAGCTCTCTGTAGGTTCCTCCTTTGCATTAAAACAAAGGAAGACGTCGATCTGGAAAATGAGGCCTGGAGAAGCTAAGTCTTGCACACTGCTTTTCACATGACAGCAGCTATTTACAGGAGCAGATGGATGAGGCTGCAGGCCAAGAGGAAAGAGGTGAGGAGCCATTGTAAGTGCTGGTGAGATGAACAGAGGGATGAAAGGAGGGCAAGATGGAGGAGGAAGAGGTGTCTCGTTTCGCAGGCGAGCTGCGGTAAAATGCCCATGAGAATAAAAGCAATAAGCTTGCAGGAGATGGAGCTTGTTGACGGCATTAGAGTGGACTATTTCAACTTTTAAAAGGAAGCTGAGAGGAACACTGTTAATGTCTCAACTCTGCTCATTGTCAGAGGCCAGAAATCTTTCTCTAAATCTGCTCCAGATCCTCATGTTTTTCCTCCGTCATACAGCTCCCTATTGTCACGTATTCTTTTCTGCCTTCTGTCTGTCTTCCTTTGGATTTTTACTCGTTCTCATTCCCACAACTCACATCCCCTACATTCCCTCTGCCTTCTGTAGTCAGAGGAAGTGGTAGTCTCAGTCCCTGCTGGCTCCCAGAGGAACAGACGGGCCTTTGTCTGTCTGCACTGTAGGAAGATGAGTAGTCAGTCCTCCTGGTAAGCCCAAAAAGTCCGGTAGGAATTCAGGCATTCACTGTGGCAAGTTTGCCACCCAGAATGCCAGTAAATCAGCCAACAGTTAAAGCCAGGCCTTTATGGTCCTAACAGCCTCTAATGTATTATGTTAGGCACTCAGGAGTCCTGGGAAGAATGGACTAGAAAGCTGAGAGCAGACAGAGACAAAGGAGCGACAGAACCAGGTTCAATACTATGCAGACATAATCAAAAATGTGCAATGACTTTGCAATATGAAAGCTGCAATTCACATTACTAAAAAGAGAAATGGCAAAACATCCATTTATTACCAGAGCATTATCGTTACTGAGAAGGTGAAGTTGTTGGGAAGAAAGTTATAGATGAAAATGACTTAGTTCTAAAAGAAGTTACCGTAATAAAAGATTATACATTTATTTTCCTTTAAATAAGTTTTAAAAAATGATAAATTTAACAGACTTCACCAATTACACTTGAGCTTTCAAGACCTGTCTCAGAAAGTTTAGATTGTCAGACATGACGACTTAAAATTGACTTAAAATGTGAAATGCATGCAGTTCATAGGAGATTTGTACAATTTTAAATGATTTTATATATGCATATTTTTTTCAAGTATCTTATTTTGGCATTTCTCACATATTACACATAAAAGCTGGTTGCTTACATGTAGCAGGTCAGTTCTGTTGAACAAAACAGATCTGGGTCTGGTATCCTAGTTGTATGGTTCACTTATATTAAATCAAGTATGCATCTAGAATAAGAACCTGAGTCTGTCCAGTGTTCAGCCATTTGTAGGTATTGTTTGTGTTGGTGAGTTGGTGATTGAGTTTCACAGGCTTGCAGTATCACAGTATTAAAACATAACGTTTTGCAAAGATTTAGTTCAGGTTTTGATCTGAACATATCTGAGTATAGCAATAACTTTCAAATTTATTGTAATCCACATTATAGCTGTCCTTATCCTTATCTTGTATCACTTTGAAAGCAACAATCTGGTTTTTGTTGTTGAATTAGTCAGGCTATCTGCTGGGATAGCCTTTATAAAAGATGCCCCATAGCTTGCCAGTTATTATTTTATAGCCATTTTATGCTAATTTTCCACAGTCTGACAATCCCTGTTTTGGTCCCAGAAGATAAATCTAAACATCTGAATTTGTCTTTCTTGTGATCAAGGAAAAATTGTTGCAGATGTTTTTCAGTCAACTGATTGGCAGTGTGCAGCAGCAGCTAGGTGAGAAGGAGCACTGCAGTCTCTCATATATCATCACATGAAAAAGGCACAAGAAAATCTTAGCAGTTTTGAAATCGTAACTTTTAAAATCGCGATTTGAAACTAGGTTGATGTCTATACTGCATTTTCCGTATAAACTCTGATTTTACAAGTTATATTTGGAATTTGCTGCATCCTGGAGGCTTCACATGGAAAAACACACAATTACATCTGTGTTTTTTCTGCACAAACACACTGCCTTTTTTGGACAAATAATATTTGCTCCAGTGCACAAAGTCTTTTATCTTTCTAGGGGAACAAAAAACCTTATTTGGTGAAAAAAACTACATGTACTCAAGTAAATATTTGAAAGTTTTGAATATATTTAGCTTCAGCCTTGTTAAACGGTTGCAAGTAGGTTTTCTGATGTAGTTTGATGACCTTTCTGGTGTTTGGTGTCTTCATTTCTTTACAGTAATAGTGCTGCAATGCTTTTTTCACAAACAAATATGCTGAATTGAATAAAAATTATATAGACACACAAATGTCCTTTTAGGCACTTTGAAGATTTACTCATACATTTACAAGATGTTTTATGCATTTACACCCAGACAAACTGATTGCCAAGATAACTAAGGGAAGGTGATATTTTATATCACTCAACAGAGAGACATGAGGAGTCATGATTTTCTCATCAAACTCTTTTATGGTAACTGAACAGGACAGGAAATATGAATAGTTACGTAACAGAAATTCCACAGTCTGTATGGGTTTAGCTGCGTAAAACTTCTTACGCTGCTGAAAAAAAAGCACCAAAAAAAGCAAATACCACTGGAAGTAATCCCAGTTATTCTGTGTAAACCCACCCTCTAGTTTTCTGCAAGAAGTTTCTCTCCCAAAAAATCCCATTTACAAAGGCAGATTAAACATACAATATATGCTGATGCTGCGCATCGTTTATCAAAAGTGAACCTCTATCGCTCACACAGCAGGATTCCTCTGAAACGATCACCTAAATAAAATGCGCAAGCATGACATTACTTTGTCTTGTTAGAGTTTAATCTTGTCATATTTTATTGTTTTGGGCTCTGAGCTCTCGCCCCCAACAAGCCTTAAGAATAAAATCAATATTTAGTATTATTTCCCATGGGCTGCATCTGCTCCAGCCTGGGATCCCAAAGAAATGTTGTAATGCGAACAGAACCCGCTGCAGGCATGGAAGTGATCTAATGTGATGGGAACACTTTGGTGGGATTAGTTCTTGTTTTCTTCCTGTATTTGCCACCCTGTGTGACTAAAATTTTTTTGGAACAAGTGAACATTTAGTGCGTTGAAATGGTTCATTTACTATTTAATAAACAGTAACAAAAAGTTACGGCCTTCCTTCCATCCCTGTCATCTAAAATCCCTTTAATCAGAGACGTAGTGGAGTGATGAGAGATGCTCTCTGCAAAAAGCAAAAGATATTACTGTGGACTCACAAGTAGCTAAAGTCTGAAAATATTTTACCTGCCTAAAAATCCTCATAACTCCCTATTTTGTTAGTACAAATGCCAAATATACATTAATATGCATTAATACACACAGTGGAAACTTTTTTAGCACTACTGCAGAAGCTAATAATCTCCACTCTTGGCAAAAAAATCAGTGTAAAGAAAAAGGAGTGATGCTTTTGGATTGGCTGCTTTGCAAATGCCAGCCAGTAGCGTGTCAAATAGCATTGCACCTAGATATTTCAGTGCAACATATTTCAGATATGCTTTACAAAAAAAAGAAAAAATTTGCATATAAGCAGATTTTCCGAGAATAATTTGGAGTTACGTTCCACAGAAAATCTGCAAATACTGAACCGCAAATAACTGGGGCTCCACTATATAATACAAAAATAGAATAAGCAGTTGAAATCCATTACAAGGTTTTACAAGTATATTTTGCGCCATTAAAAGCAAAATAACCACAAATATTATAAGCGTAATTACCATCTGGTCACACATCTTTCAGCAGCAGTAAGAAAAAGTTTGAGTTTTTGTGTTAAATAGAAAAAGTATTCAGATCTATATAGGTTTGTTTAAGATTATTGTGCAAATACCGCTCTGTGTTTTATTCAAGGTTATCATAACGCAATCTTTACAGTGAGCTGTAACAGTGGAACAAATTTAAAAAAAAATAATAAAACACAAATGGTTGAGATATAACTTGGGCACAACGGTATAAAATGCACAGTCTTGACATCAGTGGAGCAGTTCAAGCCAGGAAGTGATGTCGTTTTGACAAAAATCTCCGCTCACTACTCTCTGCAGGGCCTTCTTGTCTGCATTATTGCAGCTGGAATTGGCCACTTATCTATTCTCTTTAAGATAGCATCCATTGGTTAATACCAGCCTTCTTGGATGGCAGAGTTGTACTGCCTGCATGTTGTAAGAGGAAGACGGGAAGCTTGCTGGGGCCATTAGTGCTGTTTAGGAGAGAACCGATCTAAATGGCTGCAGGGCGGAAAGACAGCCCGACTGGGTTGTTTCTGGACCGTCCACTTCTCCAGATGGCTGCTTGAGAGCGGGCCGAGACAGTGCACACTCTCAACTTTGGTGACTGTGTATTTATACCATCCACCCCGAGATGCTCACTGCGGTCCACACGGGAAGCGTGTTATTGCTCAGGCCATGAATTCCTGAGAAATAGTGGAAAATCTAAGCACCTTTTTAACCCCTTTACGCAGCTGCAGACCAGCTTTGAAGTGTATTTTTTTTCTCTTCTTTTACGCTTTTGCGCTCTCCACGCACAGAGTGGATGCAGGCTGTAGTAGCTTTCATTCTGTGAATGTAGACTCTGCTGCAAGGTGCACAGCCTGCATTGTGCATCTCTCTTGGATGACGGCTGATAGTGAGCACTGGTAGGAAAAACAGCTTGAGATGCGGCTTTCTTTTTCCTTGCCCATCCTGTTCCCTGGAGACTGCTTTTGATGGACAGATCTCCAGCCCACAGAGCAGCTGCATGCACCTCGCCTGCCTGTGAAGTGCAGAGCTGCTTATGCATGCTGTCTGCATAGCTGTGCCCCACAATAGCTCCTCAGCCACACTGTGTCCTCCTGCTTAATCCCCATGTTACCTTTTTTAAATTATGTAGCTGTGTGATGAAGATGTGCGCGCACCCATGTTTTGCGAAAACAGATGTTCAGAGGCCCAGTGAGAAAAAAAAAGTTCAGCATGTATTATGTATACTCTTTCACACCCTCTGCAGGGCTTGGTGCTTATTTCTTTCAAAAACTAGGATTCAGTACAATTTCTGCTGTGCACAAGCCTGGTTTTCTGAAATGTTCCACCTGGAAAAAACAAAAACTGAGAAGAAAAGAAACTCCAGACGCATGATTGTCACCAGATACTGAGATTGGAAATGGATTGAGTCCTATTGTACTGGCTTCTGCCTCCATGCAAAATTTATCTACTTTTATCCAAATTGCAGAAGTTCTATAAAACAATGTTAATGAAGTGATGTTAACTCCTACAATGAGATCATTTACAGACCCCTGAAAAACCTGTTTACTTCAGGAGTTTTGTTACAAAGTGAAGCATATTATTAATACATATATGGATGTTTGAAAGCCTTCCACTTACAATGAATAAAAACCTGACATTTAAAATTAGAATATTACATCAGACCAATAAAACACAAACTTTAATGAAAAGTATGTTTATTACCTGCTTAAAGGTTGTTATTTTCAAAATGTACTTTCAATCTGACGAGCAGGCATCATATAAACACACGTTCTAATTTAGTGAATATGTTTGTAGATTTTAGTAACAAAGACAAACTCTAGTGTGTGAGGAAGTTGCAGAGGCACAGCCAAATGTCTAGGCCTTGGTGTAACTGAGATTCCCTGGCAAGACTTGAAAATTGATGTTCTTTTTGTGTTTTTTTTTCTTTTTTTACCTGTCCTGTCCAGTATTGTTGTCTAAGTGTCAAGGTGAGGCCCAGCAGATTTACTTTCACAAGCTGAGCATTACTGCTTTCACCATGATGCTCCACTTGCTATACAGCATATATGAAACTTTATAAGAAATTGTTTTGGGTTTGTTTCAAATGTAATGGACATAGAGACGGAGAAAAGGAGAAAGGAAAGGGAGGTAGGTGGGGACAGGAGTAGATCAGAGAACAATAGAGGGAACACAAGTCAACACCTTACAAGTCTGTTTCTAGAGAAATAGACTGAAACACATTGAAAATTGTAACGTGACAAAATCTATAAAAGGATCAAGGGGTTATAAATATTTAGACAGCGTTGGAGCTAAAATAATAATGAGAAGACAGAAATAGGGAAAAACAAATCATCTAAAGGCAGAAGATAAACACAGTGAAGATGACATCAGAGCCTTCAGATTCTAATTTTATTGAGTTTTCTTTTAAAATACTGTAATGTCAGTAGACAAAAGCTGATTATAAATAAAGACGAATCAGTGGCTCAACGTAGGCCATCTAAACACAAAGCATACTGAAGCTGTGAAACGCAGCACTCACCTCATTGCCATCTGTGCATCCGTAAGTCATAAATCTTCCTGTTTGTGATTCTCTTGTTAGCCTCTATTTGGGTCTGTGTTATCTAATGCAATCTGTCCCCATCTAATATTAACTCTGTTAACCCTTCCAGTAGAAGGAAATAGATTGTATTGGCTTTGCGTTAGTAACAGAGTCTAAGTTTAATGCAGATGCTCTGAGGATGCCTCCAGGAACTAGTGCTCTAAAAGCCCCGTCCTTTTATCAGCATCCCACTAAATGCAGCTGTATCCCACCTGAACACAAATCTTAGTGAAGAGGCCTCCATTGTTTCAGAGACTTCCCTGCTCTTTTACTTGGCCTCATCAGCTGGGCTTAGCTGGAAGGAGATGATGTTGCATGGCTGCAGTTGTGCAGTTGCATAGTTTTGTTTTTAGTTCTGAATATTTGTTCAAAAACAGGTTTGCCTGTGAATGGTTTCATTAGATTGTTTTTGAGGGGGTTGTTTCTATTCCCTTTCTGCTGCCAGTTAGTGTCCAATCAAAAAGGCCAATTAAGCAGCAGATTGTCTAAAACAAGAAACTAAAAATAAGAAGACTTCTTCCACTCCCCCGTTCCCTGTGCATCAATCTAATAAGGTTTCTTTTTGCTCTCCAAAACAAACACTTCTTTGGCCTCAGTCCTCTCTCTCTCTGTTCTGGCTACTTGTTCTCTTGAGTTCCTGTGGATTTGCTCCTTGCAGCTACAAACAACAACAAAACAAGAACAGAGCTTGAATCAATTACTCTGTGGACGCGCTTGATTCTGAACGAGCTCCTCTGAAGTAACTTTTTTGTTTTTGTATAAATCAATGCTAATTGGTGCTGATCTGCTGTCAGGCCAGAGGATCGTAATGAAGAAAGCAGCAGCGACAGGCAGGCGGCGAGATGCGTGACTCAGCCTCTTTAACAGAAGGGTTGATTTGGGAAATGTGAGACATACTGTCAGGGTGGCAGCTTTTTAAAGATGATGATGGGGACAATACTTTTCATAGAGCAGCCATTTTTAGGAAACAATATGACTTCAGCTGAACACAACCTCATGTCCCTGCTTATTTATGACAGTGCATAAAGTTTAGTTTTTATTAATTATCCATGGAATATTTTTCTCATGGAGGCTTATTAGTCGTGTTTTCCGCAGCTTGATGGGGTCACCACCATGTTTTGTTGTTTGGTTTGAACAATCAGGGTGAAATGCTGGTAAGAAAAGTTTGTTTCTTCCACAAATAACAACTAGTGCCCAGAAGATCACCTTTCATGTGTTTGTTGTGTCCTTTCATTGACTTGTGGCAAAGTGTGAACACATTTCTTGTGGCTTTTTGTGTGTGGCTGCCATTTTTCTTACCAGTTTTCCAAAAAGGCACATTTGTGAAGGGCACTTAAAGTTTGTCACGTCAACAAGTTATCCCATATAGGCTGTGGATTAAGTTTGAAATGATTAATCAGATGAATCAATTATTGGCATAATTGTCCACAAATTTAACCGCCGATTAATCATTAAAAAGAGTATGCAAGTTCAAAAGAAGGACACAGAGAGAAGCAATTAAACCAAAACTGTCCAAAAAATATAATAATTGTGGTTTCAAGTAAAAAAAACAAAAAAACCAAAAAAAAAAACTTGTATATAAATATGGTCATGACTTCTTAAGGCAATAGATTTTGCAGGATTTTATTTAGTGTAAAGAGGGATGGATTTAATTTTGCACCACACTTATTGCCAATAGAAACCACAGAAAATTGTTGCTGTAGCTTTGTAAAATGTGGAGAAAATTTAAAGAGGTGTAAATACTTTTGCCAAACTGTGTTAGTGATGGCTGCCTCTGATGTCAGAGGACACTTGTCCAGACGCGTGCTTGAGAATAGTGATGCATATCTCAGGGATTTTTCCCCATGCAGACGCCCTGTTATGGAGCAATCAGGGAGACAACTGACCCACTCCTGACAGATGGCCGCATGTGTGTGTTTCTGCATGCATTTGGGGAGGAATCTGGCCTGCCGGGGGGCAGGGAAGCAGAATTTGGGGAGGAAGAGGAGGTGGAGAGCTGTGAGGAGAGGTCAGTGGAGGCACAGCTGGTAGGACCCCCAGTCTAACCAGCTGCTGCTTCAAAAGAGCCCGTCAACAGCCTGCCTGCCTGCCTGCCTAGATGTACGTGTCTGCCCCTTTCTTATTTTTCCTCCCCCCCTCGAAGCTCTCCTGTCGGTGTGTCCCCCTGCAGACTTAGCCCAGCTGTTCCAAGCATCCAGCCCTCCGCCCAATTCACAATGAGCTTTGACCCCCACAAAACAGAACTACGCTTACAAACAAGCACGCGTGATCTTATGAGCGTACACATAAACACGGGCACCTTGAGACTCCCCTTCTGTCCGGGGCTTAATCCAATAAGCCACATCAAAGGTGTCCCAGGAGGTATGATGCATCCACTGGTCGCCCGTTGGAGAAAACCGGCCCCTCGGGCTGCAGAACAAACAGCTGGGGCTGGGCCATTTGGTTTAATGTTTGCTCATGGGCATCAGCTTCATCATACGCCAAAGTATCTCCATCTGTATCAGGTGCAGTGTCAGCGACCATCTTGTTCGACTCACCATCTGTGCTCCTATCAGGCTTGACCGATAAACCATTGGCATCTCTCACTACTCACAGATATTTAACTGACTTTTACTAGACCTTTTTAGCAAGCATGAATAAAACCTGTCTGCTACATGTCAGAATAGCACCAATTTTAGACCCAATTTGTCATTTCTTTACATTCAACCAACTTTGACGAACTATAGTACTGTTAAAATAAAACCCTGTTACACATTCAGCGAGACTATACATTTAAACATTTTGGGAAAGCCCAAGTGATGCTTTGTACCATTTGTTTAATTAACAGCATTTATCTTAAATTGAAGCACATTTATTTTAAGGCAGCATCTCACTTATGCTGCTTCCTGTGTGACTTTATGGGGGGAAAAAAATAGCAAAAGTGTCAGGAAGAAAATTTAGGATTTTGAACCTCAGGAGGAGATGTGAGAAAAATTACTCCAAAACCAAGAAAAACATATTGCAGTTTGCAAATGCAAATCTACACTGTAAAAACATATTACTGAAAACACATCATATCACCCACCTGTAAATAGAAAAGATTGATTTTGCACTTCCATTATATTTTATTCAAAACACTGCAATCTCTCTGAGATTGCAGTGTTTTGAAATTTATTAGGATGGTTATTGCCTAGAAGTGACAGTTATACTGAAATTTTACATTCCAAAACGTAGATGGCTGCAGAAATCTTCCTGACTTCACACAAGAACCAGAAAACACCAACACAAGATGACTCTGCATACTGTTATTGTTTCTAATTACATTAGAAGTGTGCAGTAGGTGCTCATGTATCATGAACAATATTCAGTTAATTGGTCAACACATGAAACTTTTTGTATTACGTTCCAATCCTGAAATGGAAACTTTGAGGGATAATTTAGCTCCAAATAAAAAGTTAGGTTAGAATATTGAAATTTTAGCAGAACTCTCACGTGCATAATTTCCTGCTCTAATTTCTGCTGTGTTGAAACGAGAGAAACCCTTCAAGCTGGAACATGACCTCAGGGCCACCCAGGCTTCACCTCCGCCCTCGGTGCTGGGGTGCCACGCCCTCCCTCTCCCAGCGCCATTGTTCCTTCGATGACAAGGCCCACGTGCCCCCCTATTCAGCATCCTGGTGGGGGGGTGGGCGGTCTCTTTGTCTGGCTGCCATTGTCCCAGACACACGCTTCCATTTGACGGACACACGTGCTGACAAAAGAGAAAGGCAGCGCAGGAGGAGGAGGAGGGGCCACCGCTGGGCATTATTCTCGGCCGTGGTGGCGGTGAAAAGACGAGACACGCTGGCCATCTGTGGTGCATGTCTGTAATCTGTATTGGCAGGAAAGGGGTGGGAGGGTGTTGACTGCGCACTCGTAGAACGGTTCTCCTCACTTTCTAGAAACCCCCCCCCTTTTGTTGAGCCACGCTTCACCAGGGCACATGGTGCCAATTGAGGTCCTAATGAGATGCTGTGTCGCTTTCAAGAAGGATTTGGACACGGAGAGAGCTTGGAATGGGGGGAGAAAGTGACTGTAAGAATGTCCTAACTCATCTCTCGCTCTTCCTTTTCTTCTCTCATGTGCTCCTCGGCTCTGTGTCAAAGTGGCCATTGTTGAGGGTCTGTTTTCTAGCAACAGGCCTAAACACCAGTCCACTTGTCTTTGTCCTCTGCCTCCTTCTCCTGGCTGGTCTCTCTGCCAGAGAGTCTTCACCTCTCTGTTTACTAATTACAATCTCTCTTAACTTCCTTATTTTCCGCAGGAGGTGAATGCTCCCACATTAAATCTTGTTTTGTCTTCCCTTCCTACATCTGCACTATTCATTTATTTGCAAAAGCCATTTTAAAATCTGTTTGTACTGCATGAAAATCACAAAAACTGCATATTTGGTGGACTGTTGCGTTTCCACTGCCTGGCATCTAAGTCTGCGACTGTGAACCCGAGTTCAAGGCCTTTACACCCATCTCTCTGTGCAGAACATATTGGTATTAATATCAGCATTGGCTTATTTCTTTTAACATATCAATCTGTTATTAAAATGTGGCTGATGTTAGCAGCCAATGGAGGTGTGCAATACAGCATATTTTGTCATCAATCCGACACCAAGTAAATATCGAACTGGTGTTGCAGATGCCAATTCCGATACGTATTATTGAAATATGATATATCACGAAACGTCTAACTTACTTTGTTAAAACCTAGAACTGAATTTAGATACTTTGCATGTGTCAACATAAACAGAAAGAACAGAAAACAAAACACATTTTTGTACATTGCTTCCTAAATAAATAAAGGGAAACAAATTATCATTTGACAGCAAATTAAAGCCAAATCTTTTTTATTGTAGAGAAAGTACTATGCAAAAGTTAAATATAATTTTAACATGGAAAAAGAAATTAATGTATCAATCTTTTCACGCTAATATGAATGTCATCGTTGAACGTTTTTTTGTTATTGTGCAGCCCTGTGTTCTTCTGCTTTTCCAACTTTCATTTTGCTATTGTAGCTTCTGTTTTTGTTTCCGTTCCTACTTTTCTACTACATTTATACTTTAAAGATTTCCAAAAGTTATTTTCCAATTCTGGAACTTTTCTCTAATTTTTCTAAATGTAATCCATCCAATCCCTAATTTTTAAAAAAATCATGTTTTGTTTAATTTAGTTGGCTGGACTCATCATGTCTCAGCTACTGCATGTGTGAGCCCATATTTTCTGGTCAGTAAGTGTATTGACCCCCTCTCAGCAGACCACAGTGGGTGAGTGCTGCAGCGCCACCACAATCCATGGCTGGAATTTTAAAACCCTTTCCTCTTCCATGCGTTTGGCTTTTAGTGCGGGTCGATAAGACACGACCACCCCTGTGAAGGTCATCCTGTCTCGCCTCTCCACAGAAACCAAAACTCCCAAACCACAGCAAAGCAGGCCACAATTATGACCCACATCGGGGGTAATTTTCTTCTGAAGGGCTTTGTCCTACTGGGGATATTTTCTTCTCTCTTGAAACGTGTTGCGTCGCAAGATGTTGCTGTAAGGATTATTGTAATTTAGAAGAACTGGTAAAGATGCAACCTTCTCTTTGTGACCCAGAAAAAAAAACAAAAAAAAAACGCAAGACGGATTCTCAGACGATAAATTTGAGCACAGCCAGACAGATGGTTGGGGTCACTCATATGAAAAGAGAATGACATATGGATCAACATTTATACTGAGCCAGCATCTGACCTGTTGTAAGAACCTTTCAAAAGGTATGCAGTTAAAGGAACATGGAGTTATCTTGTTTCAGGAATGCATCAAACAACGTAGAAGCTCGTCAGACAGGAAGCCTGAGAGTGTCGGAGTCAGTCGCTAAAAGCTTTAAAAGCTCTATTGATTGTATACTTTTTGGGCCTTGTAGGTTTATGCTTTACATGCAGAAGTATGCTTTATGCATGATTGCATTGTGGTGACAGTCAGCTCATGAATGCAAATGAATGTTTACGGCTCTTAAAAGTGCGTTTTAGAAAGTTGGTTTATAAAAATAAAAGAAAAAGGGAGGAAGTAGCTCTCACTGTCTGGATTGGAGGTCAGAGTTGAGATGTTGGCTGACGTGACCTGGATCATGGAGATCAGCTACATGCACACAGACAGCTGCTCTGTTGCCATGACGGCGATACTCCTGATATCCAGCAGGGACGCTGCTACACAGGCAACAAAGCCTCTCACTTTCCCTGCTCTCCTTTGTGAATTACCCTGAGAACACCATCCACCATTGTGTGTGCTATCTACAGAGAAACAGAACTGTAAGCCATCAGAGAAAAAACAGACAATAAGAGGTTATTTTTACAGGAAGAAAACATTAGATAAGTTAAATTTTATAAGATAAATGCAACAAGGGTAAGTACCAGGTCATGTTTTTGGTTTGCTACTGCAGAGCCTTGCAAATATCCATAACACTTTCTACTTGTTTTACATTTTGTTGTTTTACTGCTTTAAACTTCTGTGTATTTTAGTTATGATGGAACAATACAGGGTTGTACTTAACTGTGAGGAGTGAAAGGAAAATAATTCACACATTCCAAAATGTTTTACAGATAAAGATCTGATATGGACCAGTGACTTGCACCCTTGGAGACAATACAATACTCTTTTGCTGCAGTTACAGATGCAGATTTCATGGGGTAGGTTTCTACCAGCCTTTCACTTACACAGACTGAAACTTTTAGCTAATTCTTTGTAAAATAGTTCAACCTCGAACATGTTGATGGAGAGCATATGGCCTTCTGCCTTACAGCTTCAAAAGTTGCTTCTTTTTGTCACTCCTGCTTAAAGACCAGATTTGTTGAGTGTCAAACTCGTTGTTACATCAATAGATGCTTCCACCTGAGCTATTGATCGCTTCAGCTCCTCCAGAGTTACCGTAGGTCTCTTGGCTGCTTCTCTAACTAAACTCATCATTGACATGAACAAGTGTGAGACAGGCTCTTCAGACAGTTTTTTGTGGGAATGCATATAATGCAAGTTCTCCGTTGTTTTCATTTCCATGTGGTTTTTAATAGCTCATTGCCATTATGTTTGGAAATTAAACCTGAAGGAGTGAGTGTTAGTATCGCAGTGGGCCGTGAAATGAAGCACTCATGTTTCCTTCTCTTCTAGTAGCTTCTAGGGCCCTCTCATGTTTATAATATGCTGTACATTAATATGTCAGCAGATGACTAGAAGAATGACTGCTTCTCTTTTGTTTCACCTGGTATTGATCAGTGAGAATAGAGGTCTCCTTGCACCCGCTGTTTTCTACGTCTCATCTGACCTCAGTCATGTTTGTTTACTCATGTTGCTTCTTCAGTCCTTTCTCTTCCTGTTTTTGTTTTCTTCCCCCAATTCTCCTTTTTAGTCCTACAAAAAAAGGAAAAAGAAGAACGTTGGTTGCTATGACATCTGGTTGCCATGCAGCAGCCGAGTCTTCACGTGGTCTTTGCATGCGCGTGTGTGTGCGCTGTAGCGTGATGGAGTTAGGGTGCCATGCTGACAGGGAACAGGATATGGGAACTGCTACTTAACATTTAGCCTCGCATTATTTATGCGTAACAAAATCAACATGCATGTACACCTTAAAGGTGTCAGTGGTTCTCTTCATGTAACGTCTTGACCATGTTGTGTGCGTGTCTGTTCTAGTCACACTACCTGCCTTTAACTACAGGCAGTGTGATGGTCTGTAGAGGGAGTTTAGTCAGGATAATGGAGATGTATGGTGATGGAGAGTCACAGAGGGAAGAGACAGAAAGAGAAGGAAAAGAGAGAGCAGTATTGACTAGAGGTAGGAGTGGACAGGTCAGCCTGTCAGGTTACAGCAGAGGAACTGGCTCAGCTTTTAGACAACTCTGGATGGATTTTAACCTGCATGAAAAAGGCAGTTTTTACTCCATCAAGATGAATCAGCCTTTGCTACAGTGCTCTGCAGAAGCATTCATGTGCCCTGAACTTGTTCACCTGTCGTGAAGTTAAAACCACAAATATTAATGTTTCTTTCATTGGGATTGTATGTGTTGGACCAGCACAAAGTGGTGCATAGATTGAAGTGGATGAATGGTGTTACATGTTTCTTTTTTTAACTATAAGTATCTGGGAATTGTGGGATACATTTGTATTCTCCTCTTTTGAGTTAATACTTAGTAGAGCATCTGAGTTTCTTTCCCCCATTCTTCTTTGTGAAGAAGCTCAAAGTTTAGTCAGATTGGATGGAGAATTTCTGTAAGCAGAACATTTCATGCCTTGCAGCAAATTCCCAATTGGACTTGAGTTTGGACTTTAACCGGGCCATCCTAAGACATGAACATGTTTTGATCCAAACCATTCACGTCTTTTGAAGCCCATGAGGCCAAATTTGTACGATTCTTGAACTCCAGTCAAAATCATTCCAAGTGTCGCAAAATGTTTGCACTTGGAACTTGATGTAAAACATAAAATATTAATAAAAGCCACTGAAGTTTGTAATGTGTGACGACAGAGTTATTGATAGTTTTTTGCAAATCTTGTCAGTTTTCACTACAGACTACGATGTCCCAGCTTTCAGTCTTTATTCAAAGGAGACCGCAAGGAATTTTAAGAGGATTTTATAACCTCGTGGTCGTTTTGGGGGAAAAAAAAGTCTAAATGTGAATACCAGTCAGCCTTTTCTTACCGGGGGTTTGTTGTTGGTGAACAAAATTATTCAAGCTTCATTCTCTCCAGAATCTCTGTTTATTGTCTCTGAATTACAACAATCATGTTGCCTGCCGCATGCATAAACACATATTGAGGTTTAGAGAGCATTCTTGGACCATTTGGTGTGTTGTAGGAAATGATGTTATAGTAAAGTGGTTGAATTTCAACATTCTGCCTTTGGCTTGGTTTCTGTAACAACAGGAAAACAAAGCAGTGTTTACTAATTGCTTAAAAGTGATCTTATGGTTTTGGATCTAGCCCTGATAAGTGAAGTGGAAAAAGCAGCCTGGTTACAGCTGGAGGTAAAGACGTCTGGAAGCAGATCTTTCCATTGAGCTAATGGCTCAGTCATTAGCGTTTAATTCAATAAAGCCGGAGGAAGTTTGCAGATAGCTTAGAAATGTGTTCATAAGAGTGCAAATACCAGCAAAAACAACAGTTTTTTAATATTTATGATGTTTTTAGTTACGAAGACGTAACTTAATTTTAAATTCAAAATGAGACGGGGTGGTAGCTATTATTTTGACATTTTCATTACTTCATTCACCTTTGCAGATACACCGGTACCATTAGAAGAAAAATAGCTGCAGACCATAATACTTCCACTATTATGTTTTACTGTGACAATTATGAACAATTGACAGTATTTTTGATTCTTTGTCACCTCTCTGTAAAGTATGGCTTTGGATGAGTCATGCAGATTAGCAAATCTAGCAGATATTTGTTTTTCAGTTAAGTCAGTGGTTCCCAAAGATTTTCTTCTGGGCCTCCCCAGTGGCTCCTTAAGATTTTCTGGGCCCCCTATGGATTACAACAAAATCCCCTCTGAAAAAGAAATAAAAAATCAACTGGGCACACACATCATTCAACCAGACATAAACCTATACACATATTTTATTTTCAAACTCCACTGAAGTTTTTTTCCACACTTTAGGTTGCAACAAAATAAATTACAAACCATCTTTAAAGTGAAACATGTTTGTGTAACTGTTTTTTTTTTTTCCATTCATCCATACTGCTTCCCGCGCCCCCTCTGCAATGGCACTGTGCCCCCCTAGGGGGCACACCCCACACTTTGGGAACCACTGAGTTAAGTTAATCAGGATATATGAGGCATTTAAAGTGATAAACCTAGAAACATAATGAAGCTGTGCACACCTTTGATACCTTCAACTCAGTGTAGGCCAGGGACCATTTGTTGCCCTTGAAATTACTTTCTTCATCCCCTAACAAGTCAAGAATGGTAAAAAATTTGGATATCAAAATAGAAGAAAATTGATGACACAAACATTGTAAAAATGATCTGTTTTTCTTCTAACAAGGCAACAGTTGGAAACATGAAATGTTTATTGTTGAACAGGTAAGGCTAAAAAATAACTCACAAACAAATTTTTTATTTAATTAATTTTGTGGTCCATCAGTTGTTTGAGTGGGCCGATTTTTGACAAAAAAAATTGGATACCACTGCTGTACCTAACATTAACCAGATTCCCAACAAGTTGCAGGTTGTTGATGAGTTTGCAACCCCTAAAAAAATGGGAGTTTTCAGTTCTGAAAAGGTAAAGGCAAAATTGGTTGAGAGCAATCAGGATTACTACGTCCTGATTTCTCATTTACACAGATTTCGGTGATTGTTTGTTGCTGCACAGATAATTAACGGAGGCTGGATGTTCTGTGAGCAGTGGCTAATTTACACTCAGATGTGGTGGGGTAAAAATAACAGGCTGTTGGCGAGTCGCTGAGCCAAGGTGGTAATAAGGGCACATAGTCAGATTTAACACATTCACAAACACAGAGAATGTGTTTCTGCTGTAAGTGGAACCACATGGTAGACGACTCCCCATGAACAAGTTGTGGGTCTACTACAACCTGACTGGTGACATCAGCATATTTCATAACCACACAGCAGTTTTAATAGGTTTATATTAGCATTTGTCCTGGGAACAAACCTATTCATCAACAGGTTTGTTTATAAATATCCACCAACAGATGCCCACAGACTTAAACACTCACGTTCACCACCATTGAAAACCTGAACCTCTGCGGAGGTTCATGTGCTGCACCTTTCCCAACAGACTCCAACTGTCTTTGTCTTCTTCTGTGGTTTTGTCTTCCACCTATTTTTAGACCCCTTTCAGCCTCGCTCTTCTCCCTCCTCCATCTGTGCATCTCGCTGCTGAAAGAGTCCCAAAGAAAAGGGAATAGGCGGAGGAGGACAAAGTCATTTTGATCAAGATCATTAGTCTATAGAGTAGGCTATGGGAAAGAGCTCAAAACTTCCCAAAACCAATTTTAGCTAGCTGATGTTTTTGGAAGTCATATTTAACAGCATTAAAAGTATTTTTTTTCAGCCGTCTTGCATTCCATGTTTGTTCGATATTCATATTAGGATCAGGGGTGATGTCACACTGTGTGCACTTAAGAGCTGTTACTCTTAGACAGGGTTTTGCTTCTTTAAAAAGAAATTTATGTGGAGTGCACATTTTTAAGTCTTCTAAAGCACATAATTAATTACTGTAAACATTTCTAAATCCAGCATGTTCCATGACAGACAGAGGAGGAAGCTTTAAAGGATAAAACAGACTGACTTTGCTCTAATTCCTTTAGCCTTCCTATTACTTTACCAATTAGACGAAACATCCCAAAGACTTTTCCATTTAATCGTCACCTCGAAATGCCTTCTTACATCTCTGTGCTTTTTCTGATTTAATAAACACCTTACTAGCCTCTTTTACAAAGCAGTTCCATAAGCCTGCAGTCCAAACTGAGCCACCTCCAGTCATTTTATGAATCACAAATCAAGCCGTCATTGTGGGACCAAACGAGGTGAGCTCTGCAGGATTGATCTAGAGTTTTGCACGTGGTAAGAAACTCCTAAAAGGCTAAATCAATGGAGCATGGCATGGCTTGTTTGTGTTGTTCTTTTTTCAAGCATAATTTCTGTCCTGTCTCAGAGTTCCTCCATGTGACTAATCCAATATGTTTTAACGCTGAGAAATAATGTGTGTTAAAGCTGCAGATATTTTCCTCTGTGTGTTTTTGCCTTAAGTCTTACTCAGCTGGTCACACAGACCATCTGTATTTGCTGCATCATACATTCAAGCTGCATTGCCGAGTTTCCCTTTCACCAGTCAGCTGATAAAGGGCTGTGACTACATCTGTTGGTGAGTCAGGGGAGTAACAGTGTTTCAAAAATACATTAGGAACAGCAAAAAGGCATCTTAATTTTTTTTTCTTGTAATTTTTATTTAAGACAGACCTTGGTGTATTTCTGTGAGACTGAATAAAAACGTTTCTTGAGCAGATTTGTTCATTTCTATGATTTTCTTTTACCAGGTAGTCAGGTTGCAGCAGTTAATTTCTGTAGCAGTTGTGAATTCATTGGCACCAATAGCAGCATGTGCAAACGTAACAGGATTATATGTGATTATTTTTGTCTTTCTACACACATTTTGTTAGCTACAGAGGATCTACATCAGCTTACATGTGGTCTAGTTTAACATGATGAGTAGTAGAACACATTTCCCTCATGGGGGGAGCATTTAAGTACATCAGAATCCCACCAGTGTTTTTTCCCTTTCAGCATTTATTGTCACTTCCTTAAGCAGAAGTGACAATAAATGCTGAAAGGAAAATGTCTGACAATACTAATATCGACAGACGGTTCTCGTAGTTGCCAGTTAGCTACAAGCTGGAGTGCTGTGTCTTTAGCAAACCCCATGAACAGAACCAGAATCCAACAAGGACGTTTTGATCCCTCTAGATCCCATCCGTCATTGATTCCTGGCTCTGGGTGTTGACGTGTAAACAGCTTAGGGGATGTGATGGAATCATGGTGGCTGAGGAGCTTGTGGAGCAAAGGGAGCCAACGTGACTGTTATTGTGTCTCCAGCACCACATCTTCAGTCTCAGCACTTTCTTAGTCTGAGACATTTCAACATATTCATGTTGTCTTGCAGACAGGGCAAGCCTTCAGAACTGAGATGTATTATTTGTTTCCTGACTTTATGAATGTTGATGTTGTAAAACCTGTAGTAGTAGATAGGCCAGCTGCTGGTTGTGCTTTTGGGTGGTCTGGCTGTACTGAATAACTGAATGCGCTGAAGCCTTCTCCATCTGCAGTGTGTAGCTCAACTGTAACATAAAAGATTCCTACTCTGGCTTTAGTTTAGTTCATTTTCCACTAACCCTCCTTCTTATCACAAGTCTTTGCATCCAAACTCTTCCTTTTCCAGTTAGTCCTTACTAAGTGATGTAAGTTTTATCCATCTGAATCTCCCTCTTTTTGATGTTTACCTTTCTTAAAGGGGGGGAGGTATTATGTAAAATTGACTTTTTTGAGCTTTATATAATTTTGTAATGTTATTCCCTCATCAAAAACATTGGAAAAGAACTATATAAGTTCAGTCCATTTACCATTTACCATACCTGGAGTGTGGCTTTGATTTCAGGCATGTTTGAGGAATCTCTCAATATCCGATGGCAGCCATTCGGGTTCTTCACATCAGGCAGCAAATCAGCTTATCAGCTGGCAGAACATTGTGCAGAACATTTTATGGAATAATGAAGAAGAGTCGGGGACACTGAGGTGGTGCTACTCTTTAATTTGTCACTTACTAAAGAAAACAAGCTTTTTATATTCAGCGGTAACTGAGCTCATTTGAAGCTGTAGGAACTCTGATTACATTGTTGAACTTGAGTCAATATTGGACCACAGGGTTTAGAAAAAATATTATGGTGGTCTTAAACAAACCTTTAGCCTGACTTCAAAATAAGCATATTTCCATCTACAATTACAACCACATGCTTGTTCTGTGTGTGTTCTCCTTGCAGTAGAGGTGGATGTTTAGAAAATGTAGGCTTAAGCAGAAGCCAGTGTTAGATGATGGTCTGATGTATTTAAGTTGTTTTTCTTGTATGACATAAACTTAAACAAGGCAGTTTCTGTTCTTATACTTAGGAACATGAAAAAACAAGAGTTCAAATGTGTCAATTAAACACAAAATAAAGAAAGTTAAATGCTAATTAGTCAGTGGGGATAGTTAGAGATACATTTTACAATATCCTGCATGATTATAAGCATTTTACATGAATATGAATACAAAAACAGAGAGTGCCATATCCCGTGAGACAAATCAGTAAATGACTTTTATATGTTTCCAGTGCCTTGCAAAATCATTTTTACCCCATAAAACTGTTTGCATTTTCTCACTTTTTAGCCACAAGCTTTGGTGTTTTATATTTATTGGAATTTCAGGTGATATACCATCCGAAAGAGAGCATAATTAAATTAAATCCAATTAAAAACATATTTTATTTATTCCAAAGGGAAATAAAATTTTGTCATAACTTATTTTATCATCAAAGAGTATTTGTGGATGGGTTTGCTGTGTGCAGGAAGCTTCTTCAGTTTTGCTGATAGCTACTGAAGTAATTTCAGTAGGTGTCAGTAATTTCCAGAAGTAGAGACAATATTCCACAGCAACACTGATGAGCCCATCATTTGTTTTTAGCAAGCACATCTAATCCACCTCTTTGCTTTTTAATCTCATTTTTAATGAATAATTGTGTGAGGAAGATGATGCAACAAAGCTTTTAAAACTTATAAATAAAAATTAGAAAAGTGT
>CAEFZX010005882.1:0-14883 GCA_903066825.1 Alfaro cultratus | reverse complement strand
TGTTCGCAACTGAAAAAAAACCCCCACCTGAACTCAGTTCATCCGTTCCCCCACCCCCCCATTTTTTTAGTTCTCAGTCCTTATTGACATGTATAAAATTACAGCTGATGTCCCAGAATATGTTAATTAATGAAATTTTTTAATGTCCTGACTTGGCACATGGGTCTGCAGTGGCTGGATTTTAGAACTTCATGGATTGCATTGAGAAGGAGAGCTAGCTGACTGTCAATAACACTGAGAGATAATGGAGAGTGCACTGATTCCACAAGTTATTGTGCATTAAAGATAGAAAACAGCATTTAGCTGGTTCTTTACTAACTTTTACATTTTCCAAAAATATAAAAGTTAAATTGTGGTTACTTTTGAAAAAAGTAAAAGTATTCAAGTGGAGTATCTCTGTATTTTGTTTTCCCCACCCCAGTCATTTCATCCTAAATATCACAACAAGACACCTATGAGCCACAATCATGTAAAGCTGAATCTTAACTGCATGGTTTCCTTGCTTATTAATACAACGTTTGTGTTTCAGGATGTTGTGAGGAATGGAGTGGTGGCCACTGAAATTATGCTGTGGTTCTACATCGGAGAGTGCATTGGCAAACGCGGTCTGATTGGCTACAATGTCTGATATTTTTGGACTGATGTTTATTTCTTTTTCTTTTTTTTCCCCTTTTGAGCGTTCTGTGCTCAACCTACTGTTCTAAGAACTAATAAACTGTTATCTATTGTTTCTTTCAAACTTGTTGCCTCTTGTGTTTATGGACATGCTTTAATGTAATCTGCACACCAATTTACCTGTAGTTCTACTATAAAATTTTGTTTCAGAATTAATGAATATAAGAGTAAGAACTGTTTAATTTATTTACAATTGGGATAATTCATAAAATTCTGTGTCAGATGTAAATATTTTTAAGGATGTATTTATCTTGCAAGTTACTTTTGAAAGTATAGTTATATGGAATAAAGATGTAGCTTAATCCCAAACTGGGCCATGAAACTGGACAATGATCACAGAAACATCAAATCTAAAGTATCATATCTTTTTAACTCTTGATATTAAATTTAAGTATTTGTAAAATCTGGTAAAGAGCAGATTATTTTTATTAGAGCCTTATAAAATCCAACAGTTAACAGTTTATTCTTCTTTTCCAGTGACTAGAACATACAGTTTATTATTTTTGCACATGACTAAGCAGTATGGAGAAAATTTGAAATCTGATACGATGCCAGATGATAAATCCTTTACTGACTAAGCTTTACTTAATACATAATTACTATTTTAGTGTGCTTTCTTCTGCCAGGCAGCAGGGGGCGTTCAAAGTATTGCCAGCCTTCAAGGGTCAGTCTTTAAAGCCGATTCAGTTTTTAGGTCTTCACCGACTGCTAAAGTAATAAAATGAATATGAAATTGTATATAGTATTTGATCTGGAATCACCAATAACACATCATGCATTTAGTTCCTCATTTAGAACCATCAATGCCTTTTTATTCTTTATTTTTTTACAAAAAGTTTTCTTCATATCAATGATATAATTATGCTGGAAAACTTACATAAAATTAAATAGGAGTTAGTCCAAGTGAAAATAAACTTTCGGGGCTCTAAATTGATGCAAACGTTATCAAATAACAGGGAACAAAAAATGAAATGACGATGAAGCACTCTTCTGAATGTACTAAAAGCATAAAACCAAAACAACTTTTACTGTAGAACTCATACGTTTGAAAAGAGTGAACATCAACATATAAAAATAATTCACACCATTATAAAATGTGACAGTTCTCACACAGGTTTCCATTAAACAGCTGACTATGGTGTAATAGATGTGTAATAGATGTGAGGGAGAAACTTTGTGGATTGAGTGTAATAAATGTCACCTTTATAGTTATATTTACTTCACACTAGCACATTGTAAAATTATACAGATATAAGCTGCTCCACATGTTGATTTTGCATTTCAGTATTGATTCAGTAAGCCATGTTTAAAACGTGATTTAACAGCACAGTGTGAAATCAAATACACTAAGGGATGGTGTTAAGTTAAAAAAAATACACACATCCTCCTTTAAACATAACTAGTAGAACTCCATTAATGTGGTTTTGCTATAATTATACATTCCTGTAAAAATACACACTTCGATGCTGTATGCTATATAAAACAAAACGTAGATTTGTTCAGAGGGAGGCTCAGACATCAGAGTTCACTTGACGTTGCAGATCTTCACAGACGTTCCGACTCCGAAGCCCGGATAGACGGGCTCGACAAACGTGGTCTGAAACCTGTGCAGGAGCGTCATGGAGCTGCTGCCTATGCTGTAAAATGCCAGCACCCCCGCTGTATGGTCCAGGTACACGCCTATCCTGGGTGAGTGCGGCCCGTTGACGGCTTTGTCCACCCGGTTGTGCCAGGCGGAGTATCCCGTGTCAGAGCAGAGGAGGCTCCAGGACTTGTCGTTGTATCCCAGCAGGCACAGCGAGCCCTTGCCCTTCCGGCTGATGCTCCTGTAGGCCACGCCGATGGAAAACTCCCCGCTCCACTCGATTTCCCAGTAGAAGCGACCGCCGGACAGGGCCTCGCGGCACAGCACCTGGGCGAAGCTGTCAAACCTCTCAGGGCTGTCGCTGTAGGGCTGCAGGTCTCTGGTGCGGATGACCTTTCTGCTGCCCTCGGAGATGTAGAGCTCTTTGTAGGCGGTGATGGGGTCCAGCTTCAGCTGGCAGAAGTCTGAATGAGGAGAACCGACATTTTCAACAGATTCCTCATTGGGATCAGACTGGCAGCATGATTCAGAGAAAAAAAATGTAGGAGGTTCTTACATTTGATAAAATCGGCTCTGGCCCTTGGCTCTGGAGGAGGAGTATTGTCCACCGTCATTTCTTTACCTGAGGACCAAAAAACACTGGTGAGTCACTCTGAGCTGCACACACCCACTCAGATCCCTCTGATGCTTTGCTGATGTGCTTTGATACTGATATTAACACTACAAGGTACCTCCATTTTATGCCATAGAGCGCATGTATCCACCCCTTAGTCAATAGTTGTTGAACCATTGTTTGCTCTCAGTACAACTGGAGATCTTTTGCATATAAAATGAAAAATAGCTGAATCTCAGTCAGATTGGATGGATAACATCTGTAAGCATTTTTAGGTTTGGTAACAGATTATAAATTAGCTTTAAACCTCAATTTTGACTGGGTTTTCTCAAAACATAGTTGATCCAGGGGTGCAATGATGAATTGACCCAGATTTCCTTAACTTTGGAAGCTCAGCAGTTGCTTGATATTCACATGAGAAACATGTAATCTGTCACGTAAGATCTGAAAATCAGCCACTGTCCCCATTTTCTTTGTGTAGCTCAGTTTCTAGTCTTTTGCAACTTTTAAATCTCTAGTATGAAACTTTTATAAACATATCTGTTTCTTATAATATTTGTTAAAACTGTTACTATGTCGTGACTTTATAGTATGAGACAGATAATCTGTGAAAAAAACTTAGCTCCTCTGCTCTTAGCTCCAGTGCTCTCTACAGAAATACACAGCTTGGTTAGAAACAACCAATCAGAGCCTTAGTGCTGTAAACTATGCTTGTGCACACGCTGCTCACATCCTCCCATTTGTTCTCTGCCACGCTACAGCTTCCTTCCGATAGCAGAGCCTGGTGAATTCTTGGGCTAGTCAGCATGGCCACCGATGGTGGCAGATAAACTGTTTTCCTGAAATGGCAAGTTGTTGCTCCACCATTAGCACATTTAGCAGCGCATACATGAGGTTGACTGACAGCACCAAGACACTCCTCCTGACTGATTGGTTGTTTTTCACCAGGAGCGGTTCATTTCATCAGACAGCAATTGTAGCACTGGGAGGAGGTGGAGGAGTTAATTTTTTTTTTTTTTACAGATTATCCGTCTCATATTACAGTTTTCCTGGAGAATTAAGTAGTTCCCGGCATGATGCTGCCACCACCATGTTTCATAGCGGGAACATTGTGTTGAGGCTATCTTAGCCCCATCTGACCAGAGCAACTTCCTTTGCATACTTGCCACCTCCTTGGCATGGCTTGTGGCAAATTGCAAAGACAAGTCCTTATGGCTTTCCTTTAACAAAGGCTTTCTTTTTGCCACTCTTTCACGGAAGACCTGATTTGTGCATGACTAATGGCTGCCATGGCGACAAATGCTCCAACATGAGCTGTAGATCTCTGCATTGCAAATTGAATCACATAAAATCCGAGTGGATTTGTGATGTGTGAAATAGCTCAAAGGGAGTGAATATTTTTTCAAAGCCTGTATGTTCATATATACAGCATCAGTTGTACAGTTCACTTGCTATAGCTCACAGATATGATAAATAATAATTAACCTATGATAGCGCTCACCTCTGCTTCTTCTGTCCAATGTCCGGCTCTCCGTCGTGTAGACTGGGACCTCATTCACTGTAAAAACAGCACACTGGGTTTAAAAACACAGCTGTTTTCGAGTCTTTGTGTAAATGTTTCAGTCACTGAGATCCAACCTGTTTTGGAAATTTTGAGCAGCTCCTCCCTGCCGAACTCCTCGAGGCGCTCTTTTATCTCCGCCACAGCCTTCCTGACGGCGGCAAAGGAGAAGTCGGGGTTGACAGTCACCTTGGGAATGAAGCCATCATCGGTCGGCGTGCACAGGTAGTTAAAGTTCTGATGGGAGGAGGTAAGCGAGAACGTCTCAACCAATTCAGTCAAACATATCAGTCAAAATCTGAAAAAAAACAACAACAAAAAAAACGTGCGTCGCACCTGCAGAAAATGGATGTGGTCTTCGGTGCTGTAGAGCTGCTTGAGGCCGGTCTCCTTCTTCTTGAGCTCGTCGATCTCCTGCTCCAGTCGCTCGATCAAAGCTTCGGACTGGCTGAAAGCCGCCTTCTCATTGATGCCGATCAGCTTGGTCACCTCTGACCTCATCCTCTCGATGGAGCGAATCATGTCCTCAAACATCTTCTGGCTCTCCACCATTGCTCTCTGGGCTGAATTCTGCGAGGAAAAATAGTTTGCAGGTGAGATTTGGTTGTAAAATTATTGTGCAAAAATAAAAGAAGAAGAAGTACACTCTACCTTAAGTGAATCCACAGCAGTCTTGAGTTCCTCCAGCTCCTTTACCCTTTCCTGGCATTTTTGCTTAATCTCAGCTTGGGAAACTCCCAATAGTTTCTGGAAAATAAAGGAGGATTACAAATTTATCCTCTATGCTACAGTTCTTAATACCCTGCTTGCTTTCACTCCCTCCCTGATAACTGTACGGTATTATCCTCCTTTATTGCATCATGAAATGTTGTAATAAAGAACTCAAAACAAGCGATATTAACTCAGATTAGGAGAAATATCAGGAGTTCTTGCAGTGCGGGGGATAAAGGCTGGATCAGGACTGGCATTCTTTCTCATCAGAGAATATATCTGGGGAGGCCCTTTGGCAGGCCGGACAAAACCTCGCTCAAAGAAGCTTCTTAACGCGGCCTGCTTTTATCTGAGAGGGAGGAGAAAAAGGAAAAAAAAGTCTGTGGAAGAATTCCAGTCATGTCAGGAATGCGAAACTACGGGTAAGGAGATGTTTCAAGGTGCACTGTAGTAGAATAGGAGGTTTCTAATTCAGTTTTTACTCAAACCCACCGGCTCCATTCTCTCCAAGATAAGCTTGAGGAATGTGGGGAATCTAGGAAGGGAGGGGGATAACATAAGAAAGTGGGGGTGGAAGGGTGAGAATCAGGTTGTAAATCTTTGCATGAGGGAAGCCAGGCAGCCGTGGTTGTAGATGTTGCAATTACTTCACCGTTGGCTAAATATATATTCCCCGCCTGCTATTAAACCTCTCCTAGTGTGTATCAGTCACACAGTGGAACATCTTCCCACTGCAGTATCTGCTGACAACTCTTATCTGCCCCACATTGTTTTACAGGCCGTGTCATCCTGTGAGTCATTGCCCTACTCAATGCCAAAGTGAGATTGAAGCGAGGTGTTGTCTGCCTTCACTCCCTGACATTCCAGTCCTGTCCCAGGCCCCACTCCCACAGGTGGGAACCGACTGCGCGAAAGGCAAGGCTGCAGTTTCTGTGTGTTTATCCCTGGATAGAAGCTTTTAGGAAGGTGTGTGAGTGTGTACGTGGGGTTGTGGTGAGAAGTTTAAGACACACCCCCGGGCTAATCAGAGAGCTGGGTTTGTTTTGGCGGCCCTGAATGCCGGCCAGGGAAGTTGATAGCATTGGTGAAATGGGTCAAAGTCCAAGCAGCAATCCCAGGAGGCTGGGGTGAAAAAAACCCCATAATACCCTGCTTGCTTTCACTCAAGTAAACACACAAAGTTTGACTTCGTCAATCACCATGGAGCTGAACAAGACCACATCAAGTTTTCAACGAAAGCAGAACGTCCTACCTGCTTCTCGCCCCTCTCTGCCTCGGCGGACACGATGTCATGGCCTCTGTGTTCGCTGACGGTGCAGATGGCACAGATGCACATCTGGTCTGTCCGGCAGAAAAGCTCCAGGGACTTCTGGTGTTGCGGGCAGATCTTCCTGTCGAGGTTCCCCAGCTCGTCCACCAGCTTGTGCCTCTTGAATGTGGCCGACTCGTAGTGCGGCCTCAGGTGCTTCTCGCAGTACGATGCCAAGCAATTCAGGCACGACTTGACTGCCTTGAGTTTCTTCCCTGTGCAGAAGTCGCAGGGCACATCGTTGGTCCCCGCGTAGACATTCGCCTGCGACGTGCTCAAGTTGACGTTCAGGCCACTCTTCTTGATCTTCTCGGCCACCATGGAGAGGGTGGCATTGGGTCGCAGCACGGGCCTCTGGGTGAACGTGATCTTGCACTGGGGACAGATGTAGATCCCGGTGTAGTCCGCTTCATTCCAGTAGCCGTCGATGCAGTCCATGCAAAAGCTGTGGCCACAGGGGATGGCCACAGGGTCCCTGAGGAGACTCTGACACAGGGAGCAGCTGAAATAATCAGGAGACGTGTGGTCGGCCATTGTGGCAGTGCTCCAAAGCCGGTCAGACCTGTAGAAAACAGACGGAGAGAGTGCCAGAAGTGGATAGAGAGTTTGCTGAGTGTGCGAGAGAGCCCGCCCTCAACGGTGTGGTACAGCCTGCCAGGGACAGGATCTACTTGTATTTCTAAATTCCAGAGGTTATTGATTGAAAGCAGACGAGGCCCCTCCCCCCTCTGCTGTGAGTACATGGAGCCCTGCCCAGCTCAGATAAGAAAGTTGAGCAAGAGGGGGAAAAAAAAAAGTGGAGATGGGAGCAATGGAAGGAGAATGAATGAAATGCGAAAAACTAAATCTGCCACATTTAGTCGGGGAGGGGAAGGAAAACGTTTCCTTTCTCCCAGCAGCTTCCTTTCTTCCTGAATTCCTCATGAGGCTCATCTGTGGCTGGGTTGCGCACACACGTCCCGGCAGCTGCATTTCCACCTATTGTTGTCACACAGAATCGCCATTGTCTTACACCGGTTATAGTTCGACAAACATTAAAGCAGCCTGAGGTACTGTAGAAATTTCAGGGAGGAAGGTGGCCGGGGGGAACCACCCAATAAACAAACAGAGACACTCTGAGCTCAAATGAACCAACAAGAATCTTTCAGAAAAATAATTGCTACTCTTGTTGCTAGTCATGTAACTTGCTGTAAAATTCAGAGTTGCAATATTTACACAGCAACTGGTCTGACTCGTCTGGTCGTTCCATGTGGTGTGTGTAAGAGTGTGTGTGTGGTATATGCTGGGCAGCAGAAAGAGAAACAGTTATGCTTCACGTAGACAACGGAAACATACAGATATGAACACACACACACACACACAAACAACATTCCTGTCACATTCAGGTGTGTTGCAATGGATAGTTTCTGTATTACGCTGCTCGTTTCATTCAGGTTATGTCACATGTTCTGCAATAAAAAAAAATTTCCTGTCACCCTGACTCACACTTTATTATTTAACACAAGATGGTGGTAGAAATCCACCTGGAGACCCTGATTTTGAGTGAGAGGTGTCCGATGACATTTCATTATATTTCACAAAACGTCTAATCTATTAGCCTTCCCCTCATGCTGACATGTCATTCAGTGTTTACTCTCACACCATTAAGGCACAATAGAAACAAATTCAATTTGGTTTTTTTTTGTTTTTTTTAAAGGTACATCAAATTTTCACTGACTCGGAGCGATCCAACACTTTGATGTGGGGTTAACCAAGTAAAAATCACCTCGCCACTCATATGTTGCTTTATGTCATCCACTTGGTAGTTTCACCTCTCCATATTTGGCCAGGTTTCTGATAAGCCAGTTTTCCTTCCTTCCTCACGAGGAAACCAAACGGTCTGTGCTCACAGATTGAACAGCCTATCTGTGGAGGGAACCGCTTTAGATCCACAGAAAAAGAAAGCGTGTTTAAAAGAAATGTGGTCTTTTTAAGAACATGCAGCTGAAACAAAATGATTATGAAAAATGCACAAAATCTTTTTGACACTAGATGTGTCATGTCACAAAGAATTACTTCTACTGATTAAACCCCAGAATGATAAGATATTTTTTTAAGACAATATTTAAAACATTTATTTAAATTCAGAAGTTTGCTTTTTCCCCCCTCCTTATTACATGCCAGAAATGCCTTTGTATTGCATTGCTTCTATCAAACATTTTTGGTTTCCTTTCACAAGATCCTCACAACAGCTTGCAGGAATTTTTCGCCCATTCCTTCTGACAGAACCGGTGGAACTGGGTGAGGTTTGTAGTCCACCTCCCTCACGGATGCACCTTTTCAGCTCTTCCCACAAATTTCCTAAGGGACTGTTTGGACATTTATGGGACATTTACATGCTGAGTATACTTGCACATAATTTTATGATCAGATGAACGCAGCACTTTCAGGGAATTTGTACCAGACTTGTGAAGGTCCACAATTCTTATCTTAATATCTTTGTAGATTTATCTCTCAAATATGTGTAATGTTTCAAATATGTGTAATCAACTAAAATGACCCTCTAACTCACTTAAATGTTGCAAATTAGCCAAAATAAGCCATAAAATCCTGTTCTATGCAGTTCCAAACTGTTTAAACTTCCGAACTTGAAGAAAGCAATAAAACATTTTCTCATTATTTTGATATTTACTAAATAATACAATTCTCATAATGAATATATACTATATAAAGGATGTAGCCGCTCTTTGACAAAAGTAGCATACTCATGCTTTTTTGTTGAAGGAAGCAGAAAGTTTCCAGTTAACTTGAGTTCAGTCCAAGGTCAGTGGTTTGGGCGTACGTCTTCTGCAGCAGACCAAGTGCAGGGGAGGACAAATGGTGTTTGATCAAAGGGAAAGAAAGGGATACAATTTACGGAGGACGAGCAAGAAAAATTGAAAACAGATGGAACCCTTTTGGTTTTCTATGCATATTTTAAAACTGAAAAGGATTCAGGCGAGGTCCTAATATGAGTGGGGAAACTGGACCAAACCCAAAACAGAACTTCCATAGTCCCAAATTCAGGGTTGACATCTAATACATAGAAGTAAAGATATGGAGTAAAAAAAAAAGTACTTTGTGTTGGTCTTTCTGCATCTAAAATGGATTACGACATGATATATGGACTCTGATTTGGTCAGATATTCAGCGGTCAGAGTGAAAACTTCAAAGGAAGGCCACCGCTGAGCTTTTGTCCGAAAACAACTGCAGGGAAGTGTGTTCTGGGACACACCCATGTCAGCACAGACACGACCTTATGTAAGAAAGTTATTTGCTTCTTTTTATCTCATAGAAACATTTTTCTTGTCCTAAAATATTTCTGTTTGATACGAAACAGATTCTCACTGAGACAAAATGTCCAAAAGATTAGATAAAATACTCCACATGGTTAAGACATCTCTCATGAAAGAATCGCAGCGAGGCTTTTTTCCCTCCCTACTCTATAAAAAAGGTTTATTTTGTTTTATAAGAACAAAGTCCACATTTTGGTTGAAAATTGCTGAGCGAAGGACAAACTGAAACATTAGGTGTGAATATTTGGATCAGGGAGTGTCTTGGTGGGGAAAAAAGAGAACATTTTGCTCAGAAATTCAGGGTCATCCAAACCAAATAATGCCGCAGAACAATAACATCCTCCACTCCTACTGGCACTCCCTAACTATGTGCAGCTGATCCATGTAAGATGTCAGAGCTCACTTATGTTAATGTCATGCATTGAAAGTTAATTTGCAATCAGCAAATTTAGCTAAACTAATTTACACATGAAATGTATGCAATTACAACAGACTAATAACTGTTGCTATGAAGCCATTTAGTCTAAATTGTGTTATCAAGCCGCCTTACAAAGCTAATATTATCAGGGGTTAGTTATGTAAAACTTAATCAGGTCAACAAATTAACATTTACAAATAACAGAATTGAATTTCATGAAAACAAATTAATGTTCACCATTAATCCCAATTATAGAGATGAATTCTCAGTGAAATAATAGGCTTCTTTTGGTTTTAGATGTCAGCTGCGGTTCCTGTTGTTTGACACACAACAGACCCTATATAATGCTTGGCACTCTGCTCAGGCCCTGCTGGCCCAAACACAATGGAATCTTTTAAGCAAGCTTTCCTGGCCCTCCTGTTATCTGGGCTATCAAGTGTAGTTGCATTCCTTGCTCCATCTCAACGGCACTGAAACTCCATCTTGGCTGGGAGGTGCGCTCACTCTGTGAGATGAATTATATACACAGGCGTTTTTAGCATACAGAAGCAGGGCTTTTTTTATTTCCTGATTTACAAGGCAGGATTTTTTTCACTTATGTTGGACTTGAATTGCTTGCAAGCTAAAAAAAATAAAAAATCAAGCTTAAGAGGTGAATAGTAGAAACCATGGGGCTTCCTGTCAAGGGAAATCAGTAGTGAAAGAGTTGATGATTAACTGGCTTCAGACGGGGTGAAGGTCAGCATCATACTGACTGAAGAAGACAACAGTACCTTCTAAAGGTTCAATGATAGAACATAACAAACTGTGAAGAAGTTCAAGCTTTAGTAATATACATGCTAGTTGTGATTGTGCTAATGGCTAGTATTGCTGACAGTTACATGAAACCCAACGTAACCATGGTCCAGTCCTAAAACAAAGTGGGATTTTCTGTTGATCTTGTCAGTAGCCACACAAATTGCAATTAACAACACCTTCAAACACTGGAGCAACACCTTCACTAAATTGTGTTAATGCTTTACTGGGATACAGATTGCCAGAAGTGCAAATGAACTGTTTATCACTAACTTTTAGTCATATTCGATTGGATTTCAAGGCCAAGGTTGGAGAGAAATCTCTCAGTCGGGTTTCTGACGTCAGGGGAACAGGTAATTTTTCAAATAAACTTACAAATCTAAATATTATTGTACTATCAAATTTAAAGTGGTACTAAATTGGTTGAGAAACAATGAGCTAAAGTCATTGATATAGAGATTATTTATTAAAATTAGCCATGTCATTGCAAGGAGCAACTAGTTCAGTGATCAGACATTGTAGTTTGTTTCTACTGTTGACATGGAGCTGCAAAATCATCCATCAAAGAGCAGAAAATCCGCTCTCATAAAGAGGTCATGTTGTTTGCACTCTTGATTCCAGTAAATATCAGTGCATGACATGACAGCATTCATTCCAGGTACTAACTTCAGTGTAGACACACCTGTGGTTTTCTTAGCACTTTTCAGTTACGTGTAATGTTTGTTTTTTTCTTTTTGCTGATCTTTTTGTAACAAGGAAATTTGATTAAATTTAATCAAATTCCAAATTTCTTACTCTGACTGCATTTCTTACTTTGTTAAAAATCCCTTAATATAAGGTGGTCTAATTTTTGTAATAATAAATCATTGAAAGACTCCATTTTTTTTGGTCCAGAACAACACTTGTATCTTTTGATCACACATTTCATTCATTCTCTCAGCACTCTGTAAGAGCTGGACACATTCACTTGTTCCTGTTTCTTACCCCGCCCATGTTTTACTGGTTTCGGCTTAACCAGTTTAGCCTCCCTCTGTTTACTCTATAAAACTTGCGCTTGCACTACCTGTAGGATCACTTTGCCACTGCGCTGTCACAAGTCAGCTTCTCTTTTCGTAGCATCTTCTCGGCATAAGAAAGTTTCCTTCACCATGTCTTTGGATCAGGACAGCTGCTACCTCTGTAAGGAATATCTCAGGGATCCCGTGACCATCCCGTGTGGCCACATCTTCTGCTCCATCTGCCTAAAGACCTACTGGGACCATGCAGACCATACTGGCTCATACCTCTGCCCTGAGTGCAGGGTGACTTACAACAAGAGGCCCACTCCGAGGCGCATGGGAGGCTCCCGGTCCTCTACCGTCCAACGCAACTCTGAGGCTTTTCCACCACCCCCTCCGTCCCCGGACTACAACTACGCCGGACCCCAGGATGTTGGCTGCGACATCTGCATCGGCAACAAGCACAAAGCCATCAAGACCTGCCTGATGTGCCTGGCCTCCTACTGCGAGAAGCACCTTAAGCCCCACTTTGAGTCAGCCACTTTCAAAAGGCACAAACTGGTTGATGAAATTGGCCACCTAGACAGGCAGATCTGCCCACAGCATCAGAAAGGCTTGGAGCTGTTCTGCCGCACTGATCAGATGTGTATCTGTGTGCTGTGTACGGTGAAAGAGCATAAGGGTCATGACATGGTGTCAGCAGAGCAAGAAAGAGCTGACGAGCAGGTATGTAAACTATAAGTACAACTAATAAACTTGTCAGACTGGTTGGAAACTGACTTTTTGATATCTTGATAATCCAACAATATACTCTGCTTAAAAACAACACACTTAATAATGTAGACTTGTGCAAATTTGGACAATAGTTCACTGTGTAATGCAAGGTTGAGAAGAATATGAATCAGATTAAACAGTCAGAAAAAACAGCAAGACTCAGAATATGAATCAGATTAAACAGTCAGAAAAAACAGCAAGACTCATGTATTGAAAATATCTATTGGTCACAAAGACAGTTTCCAGAATCAGCTCAGAGCCATAACCTGCAACATCAAGTCTAGCATTTGTGACTTAGCAGCTCATTTGTGGCACTGTGCTCATAATTATTTCCAATTTTTCTTGTTTCAATTTTAGCAACGTCTGGGCGCCACCCAGGCTGAAATCCAGGAAAAGATTCATGACCGTCTCAAGCAGATGGAGGAGCTGAAACAAGCTGTGGACTCACTCAAGGTCCGTAACTCCCATCATCTATCAGACAGATAAGACCAGACTAGTCACTAAACATTGATGGGAACATTGAATCAGCCACCCCTAACAGCATTCCATCTGAAAAGAGTGATGACAGCGTCTTTAGGCTTACTGTGGGGAAAAAAATGATGTGGCAACCGCTTGATTTATATGACAAACCCCTCCTATCTCCCGCTGTAGAACTCGGCCCAGAGAGCGCTCCAGGAATGCGAGAAGATGTTTAGTGACATGATGCGCTCCATAGAGAGGATGCAACAGGAGATGGCCAAGCTGATATCGTCAAACAAGAGAGCTGCACTCAACAATGCAGAGGGCCACATGGAGCGTTTGAGTCACGAGATCGCCGACTTGAAGAAGAGAGACACTCATATCACCCAGCTGTCCCGCACTGAGGACCACATCCACTTCATCCAGGTAGAAAACAAGAACACCAAAGAAATACTTAAACCACCCCTAACCCTAGTAGATGTCAAAAGTGATGCTGATTTTGATTTGTAGAGTTACCACATGCTGATAGCCCAGACGGAAGCTGAGGAGTTGCCTTCAGTCTCCGTAAATCCCTACTTCACCTTCGGCTCTGTGACCAAAGCTGTCTCCGAGATGAAGCAGCACCTGAATGAATTCAGCAATGAGGAGCTGGTGAAGGTCGCCACAACGGGTCAGATAGAGTCAAATCCTCTAAGTTTCACTCAACAGTCCTGCCTAACTCACCCCTGAGCCTAACTTCTTACCCTTTTCATTTGCAGTGAACAAAATGACCTTCTGTCAGCTGGATGAGCCCAAAAAGAAACGCTCAATTAAAAGTGAGTCAACAAAATGTTCTACCCGATGTAGTGCGTTGATAAAAATGTTACGGATGACCCATTAACCAGATGATATACTACGAACTGACCCTATTTGAAAGTCAAACCTTCCTGGCTCTTTTCTGTCCTGTTTGTTTGCACATCATTTTAATCAGAGGCCATTCCTGGGCCACTCAGTTGCAGCCTGGTTAAATGTTTAACCCTGAAGCGGACTGTCAAGCCATTGGTGCTGAACCAGAGACAGAAATGACCTCGACTAAGTGAGATGTTTCCTGATCCTTTTCTACATGTGCTTCAACAGGTGAAGAGGCTGTGATGTACAAGGCCATACCCGTCCAGGAACCTCAGTACAGAGACGACTTCTTGAGATGTGAGTCTCTGTTTCTGCTGTGACACACTTCGCTGCTTCCTCTCCTTCTGCTCAGCCCAGTGCATGAGGCAAATCAGATGCTAATAATGTCTCTCTGTCAGACCCTGTGGCTGACCACAAAATCTGATTATCAGAAACAACTCCAAGTCCAACAGTGGTGACAGAGACTGGGGCAGATTCCTTGCAAATATTTTTTGCATGCTGGTACTGTAGGAGGTTTGTGATTTTCACCTGAGTTTCAGTTTGAGAGCTCCTCCCTGTTCCACTTTGATTCTTTTGATTGAAGTTAGAAGTGCGGCATTCAGAAGCTTGGGTAAACCAGCTGTTCTAAGACTGACTTGGAGACGCACAGTTCCTTGGTCTGTGATCTCTTAGATCAGGGGTGCCCAAAGTCGGTCCTCGAGGGCCGGCATCCTGCACATTTTAGTTCTCTCCCTGGTGGTACCAACAGCCTTTTCAGCATGTCAGTGTTCTTCTTAGGCCTTC